>ML785125.1:385517-396892 GCA_009831015.1 Picea engelmannii | reverse complement strand
TCAATTTGGTTGATTTGGTGGATGGAGTGAGAAGCACTCTTTTGATTCAGAAGTGACATGATTACTATGGTATACTTGCTATTTATACATGATTGAGATAGCATTCATATTTACTTGTTGTGGAGCATGAGCACGCTATTGGAGAGCTTGGATGGGTTGTGACTAGCTGTGGGTGAGTTTGGACAGTGGAAGACAGAAGTGTTCTAAGCATATGAAGAAAAGAAAAACCCTAGTTTCTTAGAAGCAAACGCTTGTTGCATTATACACTGGCCACGTTCACATGTGGGTTGCAGTGAGCCAGAGTGTGTTCACACACGTGCTGCACTACTAACAGGTCGCGTACCTGTTGACAGATTGATATCTATTGAGGATTGTTGCCTCATCTCAGTTGATGCTGAGGGTGTAAGTTGAGTCTTTAATATAGAGTTGGTGCTCTTGTAGAGTTGTACTCTATTCAGTTGTTGCTGATAAACCCCAAGGATTGAAGTCGGTAATAAAAAGAAAATTGTATATACATCTTTTGTTCTTTGTGTTCATGGTGGTGATGACTTGTTGATGGTATATTGTTGATATATGTTGTTGATATGTGCTCACATATAACTGGTTATAAATGACAACAATGGGTAATGAATAAATGTTGAATGTTCATTGATGAGTTTTTGTGCAAGAGGGAAGTTTTGGTAAAAAGAGCTCCACACTCATTCAGCCCCCCTCTAAGTGTGGTAGGTGTGTCCAACAATTGCCTCAATGGTGTTATTCCAATCATGGGCAACACAACCATGAACTGTACGATCAAGAAGTTTCTATTACAAAATGTGCTTCCTCAGTTGGCAGAGTTGTCGTATGAGACATATCTACAGAAAAAGGCAAGCAGTGTCTACATGCTGCGGCAGCTTCAGATACAAAGAAAATTCACCTTAAATGAGGACAATGTAATTTTGCATATCGGCTGAAAAGGGGCAAAAAAAAAATTATATGAAACTTTGAGAGGAAACAAAAATACCTCATGTCTCTCTATAATATTTGTTCAACATCCAGATGAAAGTTCGCTTCAACAGAAAACAAATGCGGTAACGTCTTTTCTTTGTATATCAAATTGTTTGGTCCAAAGGTCGATGGGTTATGCTCTATGGAACCTTCTAGGAACTTGCTTGTGGACTGTTTAAAGTATGGTTGGTTCTTGGTTATCTGCTTTGTCTGTCAATTTGTATACCCTGGAACTCCAGTTGTTCCTTGGAGGACATCGAACAGTATAATTGTTTTTTTTTAGCCAGCTAGGACGCAAATCCGCCTGGTAATTTCTATGGCACTGTGATGCAACTGTACTGTCACTTGCTTTAGCAGATTTCTTTCATCGATGAACTTGGTCAAACTATTGTTCTGAAATAATTTGAAATCAATGAATATATAGTGTCTAAATTGCGGCTGTCCTCACATACAAACAAGAAGCTCTTAAAATACAAATTGGCCGTTGTTTTCACATTTTTTCTTATTCGATGAAGTTAGTCAGATTAATATCCTGGAATAATTTGAAATCAACGAATATTTAGTGTGCAGAATGAAATTGTGTTATCATATGAACAACAGGCCCTTAAAATTCAAATTGGTCCTTGTTATGCTTGCGGTTATAGAATTAAAAAAAAAAAAACTTTTCTTTCCTTGATTCTTTTAAGAATAAGTGATTTAACATCCTTTAATAATTTAATGCACCAGCTCTCAAGTCCATCTGTCAATCTGTAAATGGTGGATCTCCAAACTCTATTCGGAGGACAAGGAACAATGAAACTTCAATGTTTCCCCAGGCAGCCCACAGGTTCCTTTGTCAATTTGTATATCGCGGAGTTGTGGGTAGATTTTGTACAGCACAGAACAATAAAGTCCCAATTTTCAGCCTGCGAGCCTAAACAAAAGAGGCCCATTTTTCAGCCCGCCAGCCCCACAGCCCCCGATCAAAAAAAATCATTAAATATGAAATACATACAGAATTGTTATGGGAATATAAAAGTGCAATCTTCAGCAAACCAGCCTGAGTCCTCTTGTCAATTTGTATATGGTGAAAGTATGGATGTTATTTCTAGCAGAGGGAATAATGGAGACTCTATTTTTGGCCCGCCCGACCGTGAACTCGCCATCCAAAAATTGCCTAAAAGTGAAATGTTCAGGCAACCAACCCGAGTCCTCCTGGCAATTTGTATATCGTAGAAGCCTGGGTGGTATATGTAGGAGAGGGAATAATAGAGACTCTATTTTCAACCCGCTAGGCCACCAACCCGCGATCAAAAAAATTCCCAAGTATGGAATGAGGAATCCGCATATGTTGTATAAAATCTCATTCCATAGTTAATATAGAGACTAGGTCCACAAGTCCTCTTGTCAATTTGTATATCATGGAAGTGAAGATGCTATTTGTAGAACACGGAACAATAGATACTTAATTTTAAGCTCGCCAGGTCATGAATCTGCGATCCAAAAAGTGCTCATGTATGGAATGAGGGATGCACATATATTCTAGAACAATGTGTTTGTACAGCGGGGAACAATAGAGGCCCAATTTCCAACCTGCCAACCCCAGATCCCCCGATAGAAAAAAATCGATAATTATGAAATTGATACGGAATCGCTACGGGGAAATAAAAGTCCAATGTTCAACAAAGCAACCCAAGTCCACTTGTGAGTATGAGGGTTTCACATACTTAATTTTCAGCCCGCCTGGCCGCCAACCCATAATCCAAAAATGCCCATCTATGGAATGAGGGATCCGCATATGTTCTAGAAAAATACAAATGCACTGTTCATTCAAGCATCCCGCAGCTCCTCCTGTCAATTTGTATGTCGCGGAAATTTGGGTGCTATTTGTAGGAAACATAACAATAGACATTATTTTCGGCTGGCCAGACCACGAAACCACGATCCAAAAACTGCCTAAGTATGGAATGAAGAATCCACATATGTTGTATAAAATCTCATTCCATACTTTATATAGAGGCTATGTCCACAAGCCGGCGTGTAAATTTGTATATCGTGGAAGTGTAGGTGCTATTTGTAAAAAACAGAACAATAGATACTTAATCTTCAGCCCACCAGACCGTCGACCCGCAATCCAAAAAGTGCCCAAGTATGGAATGAGGACTCCGCATATGTTCTACAACAATACAAATGAAAAGTTCATCCAAGCAACCCGTAGGTATGCATATGTTATAGAACAATGTATTTGTATAGTGCGGAACAATAGAGGCCCAATTTGCAGCCCGCCAGCCCCAGAGCCCCCGATCAAAAAAAATCGCTAACTATGAAATTGATACAGGATCGCAACGGCATAATAAAAGTCCAATGTTTAGCGAAGCAGGCTGAGTCCACCTATCAATTAGTATGCAATTAGTGATTTTCATATGCTGTATAAAATCTCATTTCATACTTTATATACAGACTTTGTCCACAGGTCTGTGTGTCAATATTTATATCGCGGAAGTGTGGGTGTTATTTGTAGGATACGGAACAGTAGATACTTAATTTTCAGCCTTCCAGGTCGCGAACCCACAATCCAAAAAGTGCCCAAGTATGGAATGAGGGATTCACATATCTTTAGAAAAATACAAATGCAATGTTTAGCCAAGCAGTTCGTAGCAACTCGTGTCAATTTATATGTCGTGGACAACTCCAGATCCCCCGATCAAAACAAATTGCTAACTATGAAATTGATATGGGATCGCAACGGGACAATAAAAGTCCAATGTTTGGTGAAGCAGCCCGAGTCCACCTATCAATTTGTATATCATTGAAGTATAGATGCTATTTGTAGGCAACGAAACAATAGACTGTTTTCGGTGCGTCGAGCCGCCAACACGTGCTCCAAAAACTGCCTAAGTATGCAATTAGTGATCCGCATATGCTGTGTAAAATCTCATTCCATATTTTATATACAGATTATGTCCATAGGTCTGCATGTCAATTTGTATATCATGGAACTGTGGGTGCTATTTGTAGGATACAAAACAACAGATACTTAATTTTCAGCCTGCCCGCCCGCGAACCCGCGATCCAAAAAAGTGCCCAAGTATGGAATGAGGGATGCACATGTTTTCTAGAACAAAACAAATTCAATGTTCAGCCAAGAAGCTAGTGGCAACTCGTGTCAGTTTGTATGTCACAGAAATCTCAATGCTATTTTTAGGATAGGGAACAATAGAGACTCTTTTTTTGACCCGCCATACTGCAAACCCGCGATCAAAAAAATGCCTAAATATGGAAACAGGGATCCGCATATGCTCTATAAAATCTCATGTCCATACTTTATATAGAGACTCATCTCCACAACTCCATTCGTCAATTTGTAAATCGGAGAAATCTGGGTGCTATTTGTAGGAGACGGAACAATAGAGACTCTATTTTCGGCCTGCCAGGTCGCGAATCCAGGATCCAAAAAATGTGTAAGTATGGAATGAGGAATCCACATATGCTATATAAAATCTCATTCCATACTTTATATAGAGACTATGTCCAGAAGCCCGCTTGTAAATTTGTATATCACGGAAGTGTAGGTGCTATTTGTAGAACACAGAACAATAGATACTTAATTTCCAACCCACCAAGCCGCGATCCAAAAAGTTCCCAAGTATGGAATGAGGAATCTGCATATGTTCTAGAACAATACAAATACAATGTTCAGCCAAGCAACCCGTAGGTCCTCCTATCAATTTGTATATTGCGAAAATGTGGTTGCTATTTGTAGTATAGAGAATGAAGAATCCGCATATGTTCTAGAACAATACAAATGCAATGTTTAGCCAAGCAACCCATAGTTCGTGCTGTCAATTTGTATATCACAGAAATCTGCATGCTATTTGTAGGACACAGACTAATATTCAGTATTTTTCCAGCTCACCAAGCTGTGAACCCGTGATCAAAAAAGTGTCGAAGTATGGAATAAGCGATCCACATATGCTGTATAAAATCTCATGTCTATACTTTAGATAGAAACTCATCTCCACAACTCCCATTGTCAATTTGTATATCGCAGAACTATGGGTGCTATTTGTAGAGAACGGAACAAAAGATACTCAATTTTCAGCCTGCTAGGCTGCGAACGCGCGAAACAAAAAGTGCCCAAGTATGGAATCACGGATTCAGATATGTTCTATACAATATGATGTCCATACTTTATAAAAGTACATGTTTAACCAACCAACCCACAATGTTGAACCAACCAACCCACAAATCCACCTATCATTTTGTATCTCGCGGAAGTGTAGGTGCTATTTGTAGGACATAGAACAATAGAGGCTCAATTTTCATCCCACCAGGCCGAGAACCTGTCTGCCAGGCAGAGAACCATTGAGCCTTCACGTCTCTTGGGTATATCTTCTTCTGTTTTTCTTTTGTAACCCGCCTGACCTCTTTCCATATGCAATAATTAAGCTTTAGTGCTAGTAGTCATCCTGCATCAACCGTTACAGTTGTCATTAATGTTCGGAATTTCAGAGAATATTTGTCATTAGTATGAATTAAACTAAGATTTGTGCACAAGCATGTTATCCTTTCCAAGTATTCATTTCAAAGGAGAAGCAATCTTTTTTTTTGTCTACCGACGGGTTGGTGCTTTTAAGAAATATTTGATTCTTAATGTCTTTTCGTCGTCATCGCCACCTTCGCACTTTTTCTATTTGTGCAATTAGTGAGTTGTGATGGTCACAGCTCATTCCGCATGAACCCTGTAAATTTTCATTGATCAACAAAAGGATCGAGGAGATATTCCATTGATACACATTAAACCAGACTTTGTGGAGTCTTATATTATCCCTCCCCGATTTTCATTTGAAATATCGTCTCGAGAAAATGGAAATTCTTAATAACTTGTGGCGGCAGTTCTCTCCACACACAGTCAAAACACTAGGGCATAATGGCCAAAGGTTCCACTATTCCAGGGCATATTATTACTATTCATCTCTCTCTGACCACGAGAAAAAAATGAGATGGCCCCTTGGTACACTGAGAGATATATTTCAAGCCAAAAAATTTGATGCCAACCTTGGCTACTCAGAGAACCTGCCCACTTGCAGTCATGCCTATCGCAAAACTTTATGCATGAATTCCAAGCCAGAAGAAGATGATTTGATGGACGATGATACGGCAATGGATGGTGGCAATGCAAAAAATATTCCCACTCCTGGGCCCAAATTGAAATGAACCATAACAAACAGACCTTCTCAGTTCGTTGATCACAGTCATGACAACACCAAAAGGAGTTTCAGAGGAAAAAAAAAAACGAATAGTGAACGCAACAACCACTTTGCACTGCCAAAGTACGAATTCCAGAGTTCCAAATTAGTCCATTCTGGGAGGAAGCGTTTGACTGTAAAGCAATCATATGTTGATGCTTCTAGAGATATATTTCAAGACAAAAAAATATTGCTTAACATTTTCGGATATCAAGTGCAAAACTTTCGTTGTTGCAACACATTTTCCTACTAGTCATCTCCTTCTTCCTAGAATGGACTAATTTGGGCCTCTGTAATTGCACGTGCAAGCTGTAGTACTGAATTTTTTTCAACTATGAAGAGCCGGTTTCAACTAAGGGCTATTCCACTTGCCCTGCAACCATTTTCGTCTTCTTCCTCAGGAAAAGCTTCTGAAAAATATCAATTTCAGCAAAGGATGATTAATTGAGGAGAAAACTCCAAGGATCTTGCATACTGTGGAACCCGTGCCTGTGTTTGTCGCAGATACCTTCAATGTTTTCAACCCAAGAACTGGATCCAATTTCTAAGCATAGATGTACAATACTTAATACTTTTCTTATTTTTTTAAATGGATTTTCTATTATGAAATTTTGGCCTTGGACTCTTCATCTCTGCCACTTTTCTRGGTTTCACGCATGTTCTAATTGGCATASTTCGATGCTCTCATACTTCTTCGATCTTTTGTTTACTAATACCAATGTAAAATGTTCCAGAAAAATCRTTCTTCTTGTTTCTAGAGATGCAATTATTAAGTTTTAATGCTAATTAGTACAAAACAAAGTTCACTACTTCAGTTGGTATGTTACAGTCATGGAATAATGTATCAAGAACATAACTGCACGCACACGTTGCAATAAAATGTAATCTTSAACAACGCATTTCATGATAACTAGTAGATCRTGATTTTGCAACAATGGGGCTTCTTCGAAACCAATTCGYGCTTACGAAAAATGTCTTCCACCTTTCTATTTTCCCAATTCACATGTTTCCAACCATCACTTCCCCTTTATTTAAATTGACCCTCTATTGTTCCTTGTCCCACAACTACCACCCAGAGTTCCGCCATATAGAAATTGACAGGAGGACCCCGCTAGCTGCATCAACATTGCACCTCTACTTTTCCAGGACCTCCAAACAACATTCATAGCTCTGCTATATACAAATTTGCAACCATTCTTAGATCATGCCCTTTTTCGTATTACGATCGACCTATCATGCCCTTTTCATGATCACTTCTGTTTTACACACTTTGCACTCAAAAATTTTGAAACATGAATATCTAACCTTTTCTGTATTACGGTCCACCTATCATGACCTTTTCTGTGATGCACATTTTTTGCACTGAAAACTTTCGAGAAATACAATTTAACCACCACTTCCTCGCATATTTACTGGAACTATTGTCAACCTATTTTGAAGCCCATCTGTTTGCTTTCCATACTTCGCCATTTGTTCAAATTTCTTTAGGGATTCGTCCCTTTGCCGGGTTGAAGAAATATTCAGTTTGTAGTCATTGTTTCTTGTGCTGGCATCCTTTTGGAATTAGTAGTTGGAAATTATATATAAGATCTTATTGCTATGCATGCAATTAGCAATTTCCCTATTCCATACTTAGCCATTTTTCCGAAATTCCGCAAATATACAAACTGGTCGCTGATGTAACACCCTGTTTCCCCCAATTTGTAAATATAACTAGACTAGCCAAGGACTATGGAAAACTCATAAGTATGAATATGTGATGTAAATGGACCTACAGGAAGAGGTCAATGAAGGTGAATAACTTTCTGAATTATTGCAGGATTGCTGAGAGGGGATGTACAGAAAAGAGACCACGATGGCGATGGAAGGCACCCGAAAAGGTGGTGTTAACTTCCACCGAGAATTAAATACCATATTTGGACTCCACTGGCCCGGAGAACCAAAAGCGGCTCGTTGGCCCTGAAATTCAATGCCTCGCAGGCTGGTAGGCGGATGGCTTGATGAGGTATGGGATGGCGGACCGCCCATCCGTAGAGCCGTCAGGCCTGATCAGCACGAGGGTAATCGTGCCACACGCAACCTCACGAGAGGGTAAGGCATATGGCAAAGACGATTGAAAAGGGCAGATGCGAGGGGAACTCTGGAAGTTTTTACGTAGAGTGAATGATAGCAGAGAGGAAGGATTGCAACCTTCGCTCCTGGTCACTAGCAGACAGAGAGACGCAATCTCAGAGCATCGTGGTCTCATCTCGGGGGTGGCTAGTGGTAAATCCTTTGGGAGTCACTGAGCCTACGGTTGGGTGGAAACGAGCACCCCTCTCAGTAGTTTCACCCATATCTGAAGTCATTTCTGATAAGTGTTATATATATATATATATATATATATATATATATTGCATCTGGAAATTCATAGACTGGTATATGTATATATATATGCTCATAGAACTGTGAAATTGTAAATGATTTCAGTGTTAGAATGTCGATGCAGTGTTTGATAAGAATGAATAGATATATGCTTATAATAGAGGAAACCACGCATGATGTGCATGGATAAAGCAATCTTATTTATGCCTAGATTGAACTAAGTTAGGTTCCCAGCCATTCTCGGAAGTTGCTTTCCCTTATCTGTCTCAGGGATACCCGGTACAGATATCTTCACGGAGATTTCCTCCCTAGAAAGGTTCACAAAGGACCCAGAAAAGGGACTTGAACACACAAGTCTTAACAACCCTGTATAAAGAGGAACAACCCTCTTAAATCCTGAAGTAGCAGCGTAGGGATAAGTATTGATCAACGGATGAGATCCTATCGGGGAACTTGCGATCATTCATGATTGTTAAATCGTAGGAATGAACGAGGGCGTTAATCGCCTTAACCCTTTTTCCTCTATCCTCGTGAATCATGAGGAAATCTGAATCGTAGATTCCCAGGCTCCATGATAACATCTGGACCGTCAATTTTTCCACGTCCAAAGAGTAGTAGGAAAGGGCGCGGCATCGGGACCAATCTGAACTGTCAGATCTGAGCTAGGAAACTCGACAATCGTTAGATATATAGGGAGATAGATGAGGGTTAAGCCACGTGAATCAGGGAAAAAAGGATCAGAGCTGTCCATCCGAGAAGGACAGGTGGCAAAGATCCGGGAATCTTGTGAGCTCGAAGGTTTGCGGGGTAGGAGTCCAAAAGATGGACGCCCCAAGTTGCGAATGGCGGAGCCACGAGAGGATCAGTGTTATCCATCCGAGGAGGACAGGTGGCATAGATCCAGGGGTCTCGTGAGCTCGGAGGTTCGCGGGGTAGGAGTCCAAAAGTTGGATGCCCCAAGTTGTGAATGGCGAAGCCACGAGAGGGTCAGAGTCATCCATCCGAGGAGGACAGGTGGCAGAGATCCAGGGGTCTCGTGATCTCGGAGGTTCGTAGGGTAGGAGTCCAAAAGTTGGACGCTCCAAGTTGCGAGTAGCACAGTGTCGAGAGCCGAGCACGAGAGAACACATGGAAAAACCTCAAGGTGGGGCTCACGTCATTGACGGGTGGACATGTATCACCTAGAGAAGGGAGTCAATGCTTCGTTGACTTATCGTGTCTCGGGGATTCGCGGGAGAAGGGCACGAGAGCTCAACCCTTGGACTTACGAAGTCGCGAGTAGCAAGGACACGAGAGGAAGGATTGAATATCGCTTCTCGAGGGTTCGTGAAGGGAAGGTGCCAAGACTTGACGCTACAACTTGCGAAGGGGCGAGTTGCGAGTAGCATAAAGGGAAGGCCAACCTTCGATGACTTTCAAGTCTTGGAGGATCGCATAAGGGAGGAACGAGAGTTCAATCGTTGAATTCATGAAGCGACGAATAGCGAAGAGGAGCTAAATTTTAGCTTAGCCAGCGGTCATGCGTAGAGGACGCTGACAGAAGGGAGCTATACCCATTTCATGATCTCGAGTATCGGCGATTTGTGAAGAAAATTTGAGGGTCTTCGACTCACGATCCACGAGGTTGCGAGTTGTAAGAGGCACCTGCATTTAGGCGCGTATGTGGTCCTATCGAACTAAGGACTAAAGAAAGGGAGCTAGTGTTTTTTCATTAAGCGGCGAGTATATCTGGACAGCCAAAATCTGCGCGCCTAGATCTACGGCCAGGATTTCATTCTGAAGACCTATCACCACCCTACCTTCAAGATTGGACCCCATGGTATCGCTGAGTCGCGAAAACATGAAAAGGTGCCTAGTTCGTTTGGTCTGTGGTCCTAACCCATGATCACAGGGAGGTGAATAGGGGAGAACTAGCACGCACTAGACCCCCGTAGGACTTCGAGGATTCAGTCCCTTGAGGTAGAATGAAATTTTTTATTACGTTACAGTGGGTATGTTACAAAGTGGTATCAGAGCATGGTTACAACACTCATCCTGATTGGGGTCATGCACCAGTCGCGCATAAACCTCGATCGAAACACTCCTATGAGGAGTAACCCCCTGACTTAACTATCTTGACCAGGACTAAGAACTTGGAATATGAAAACCCGACTGTGTATGCATGTGAAAGAGTTATGAATTTATGCACCATTTGTAAAAATGAATTTAACTCTTGACTAATAATCAACGTTTGTCTTTTCACTCAAGCGGACGATCAACCGCGGGAATCTACAAACACATAACATGGTGACTCACCAAGAGGTGGGAAAAGGCTCCCACAACAGGGACGAAGAGTCTGATGAAAGAAGAGCAATAGGAACCCCTCCAGACTTAGCTGAGATGGTGAGGAGTCTCATGGCTGAATTGCAAAGATGCAAGGCTGATAATGAAAGAATGATGAAAGAGAAAGAAAATCAAACCAAGATTAATGCAGTTTTACTGCAGATCTTATCCGACCTACATCAACAAATGCAGCATGAACCTGAGATGCAAAATCGTGGTCATGTTAGTGGCCACACTGAGAGAAGCACATCCAGAAAGGTCCACCCCAGAGGTAAAGGACCAGTGCCAGACGATTCCACTGAGAAGGAAGCTGGCGATTCAGAAGGCTCTGCCAGTAGCAGGACCAGTTCCTATTCTCAAAAGAAACAGAAGAAGCAAAAGACTTCTAAGAGTCATAAATTTGAGGAATTCAAAAAGGCCAAACCTCCCTCCTTCGATGGCAAGATAAAGAAGGGAGAGGAAGTTGAGGCTTGG
>ML785125.1:369801-382969 GCA_009831015.1 Picea engelmannii | reverse complement strand
TGGCCTACCCCAAAGGATGTCTCAGACGTCAGATCCTTTATGGGATTGGCGGGATACTATAGAAGATTTATAAAAGATTTTTCCAAGATTGGTTGTCCAATCACTGCCCTCCAGAAGAAGGGAACAAAATTTCTGTGGACACAGCAATGAGAAGAAATATTTCAAACCTTGAAACATCTACTAACCCATGCACCTGTGTTGAAAATCACTGACCCAGAAGCTGACTTCCTTGTGTGCAAAAATGCCTGTAAAGAAGGGCTCGGAGGAGTCCTTATGCAGGAAGGAAAGGTGATCTGCTATGAATGCCGAAAATTGAATGAACATGAGGTCAACTATGTGACTCATGATCTAGAATTGGCTGCCATAGTGCATGCCTTAAAAATGTGGAGGCATTACCTCCTGGGAAGGAAATTTGTGCTTATGACAGATCACTGTGGATTACGGTATTTGTTTGATCAACCCAAGATCAATGCTAGACAAGCTAGATGGATGGCCCTCCTTAGCGAATTTGATTTCAAAATCAAACACATTAAAGGGAGAGAGAATAGGGTGGTCGATGCCCTTAGCAGAAGCATGAGAATGATTCACCTGGTAGTGGTGAGTGCCTGTGAGACAGATGTCAAGAACAGAGTCAAAAAGGCACAAGAAACAGATCCCTTTGTCCGAAATGTGACCCTGTACCTACAGCAAGAACCCACTGGAGCAAAATACGAAGGCTATCAGAGGACCGAAGGAGGTCTTTTCACCTATAGAGATAGACTATACATTCCTAATTGTGATGACTTGAAGAGGTTCATCATGGATGAACTACATAAAAGACCCTACACTGGTCACCCAGGATACCAGAAAATGATTACTGCCACCCGGAAGCAATTTTATTGGTCGAGATTGAAGAAGGACATAGCCAAATATTTGGCCCAATGCATAGAATGCCAACAGGTTAAAGCATAACATCGACATCCAGTAGGACTATTACACCCTTTACCCATCCCGGAATAGAAATGGGAAACCATCTCCATGGATTTTATCACTGGATTACCTACTTCAACCAAACAGAATGATGCCATTATGGTAGTGGTGGATAAACTGAGCAAGTCTGCTCATTTCATTCCCGTCAAGTCAACCTGTAAGGCGATAGATATCACCCAGATCTTCATGAAAGAGGTGTTCCGACTGCACGGTATGCCAAAAGAGATAATATCTGACAGAGACACAAAGTTCACTTCCAATTTTTGGAAATCACTGATGGCGGGTTTGGAGACCAAGCTGTTGTTTAGCACCGCCTATCACCCTCAAACCAATGGACAGACAGAAAGAGTGAATCAGATATTAGAGGATATGTTAAGGATGTATGTAATGCATCAACCCAGGAAATGGGAAGACTACCTGCCATTGGTAGAATTTGCCTACAACAACGACTATCAAGCGTCCTTAAAAATGAGTCCATTTGAGGTCCTCTGTGGTAGACAATGTAATACCCCAGTCAGTTGGAGCAATCCTGTAAATAAGATTTCTTTTGGACCCAACATGTTGAGAGAAATGGAACAGAAAGTGACTCAGATAAAACAAAATCTGAAGGTCACTCAGAATCAACAGAAAAGTTATGCTGATCAAAAGAGAACTCCAAGAGAGTTCCAAACAGGAGATCATGTATATCTTAGAATTAAGCCCAGAATAAGTTCCCTAAAAATGGGAGCTTGTGCCAAATTGGCACCCCGATATTGTGGACCCTTTGAGGTTCTAGACAGAGTGGGACCTGTAGCCTATCGACTAGCACTTCCTCCCACAGTAAAAGAACATAATGTTTTCCATGTTTCATTATTGAAGAAATATGTACATGATGCTAATCATATAATTGACTGGTCTATGATCCAGGTGGAGCCGGAGGGAGAATTCCTACCAGAACCCCAATGCATATTGGATAGAAGGGAAACCCGACCCCAGAACAGAACCATTGCACAGGTCAAGGTGCAGTGGAAACATTTTGGCCTAGATGAGGCTACATGGGAGATGGAAGATGCCATGAAACTGGCATATCCGATTTTGTTTACTTCTGTACATGTAATTCATGTTAGTAGCTAAGAACATCGAGGATGATGTTCCTTTTAAGGGGGAGGGAATTGTAACACCCTGTTTCCCCCAGTTTGTAAATATAACTGGACTGGCCAAGGACTATGGAAAACTCATAAGTATGAATATGTGATGTAAATGGACCTACAAGAAGAGGTCAATGAATGTGAATAACTTTCTGAATTATTGCAGGATTGTTGAGAGGGGATGTACAGAAAAGAGACCACGATGGCAGTGGAAGGCACCTGAAAAGGTGGCGTTAACTTCCACCGAGAATTAAATACCGTATTTGGACTCCACTGGCCCGGAGAACCAAAAGCAGCTCGCTGGCCCTGAAATTCAATGCCTCACAGGATGGTAGGCGGATGGCTTGATGAGGGATGGGATGGCAGACTGTCGATCCATAGAGCCGTCAGGCCTGATCGACGTGAGGGTAATCATGCCACACGCAACCTCGCGAGAGGGTAAGGCGTATGGCAGAGACGATTGAAAAGGGCAGATGCGAGGGGAACTCTGACAATTTTTACGCAGAGTGAGTGATAGCAGAGAGGAAGGATTGCAACCTTCTCTCCTGGTCACTAGCAGACAGAGAGATGCAGTCTCAGAGCATCGTGGTCTCAGCTCGGGGGTGGCTAGTGGTAAATCCTTTGGGAGTCGTTGAGCCTACGGTTGGGTGGAAACGAGCACCGCTCTCAGCAGTTGCACCCATATCTGAAGTCATTTCTGATAAGTGTTTTATATATATATATATTGCATCTGGAAATTCATAGACTGATATATGTATATATATATGCTCATAGAACTGTGAAATTGTAAATGATTTTAGTGTTAGAATGTCGATGTAGTGTTTGATAAGAATGAATAGATATATGCTTATAATAGAGGAACCACGCATGATGTGCATCGATAAAGAAATCTTATTTATGCCTAGATTGAACTAAGTTAGGTTCCCAACTGTTCTCGGAAGTTGCTTTCCCTTATCTTTCTCAGGGATACCCGGTATAGATCTCTTCACAGAGATGTCCTCCCTAGAAAGGTTCACAAAGGACCCAGAAAAGGGACTTGAACTCACAAGTCTTAACAACCCTGTATAAAGAGGAACGACCCTCTTAAATTCCAAAGTAGCAACGTAGGGATAAGTATTGATCAACGGATGAGATCCTATCGGGGAACCTGTGGTCATTCACGATTGTTAAATCGTAGGAATGAACGAGGGCGTTAATCGCCTTAACCCTTTTTCCTCTATCCTCGTGAACCACGAGGAAATCCAAATCGTAGATTCCCAGGCTCCATGACAACATCTGGACCATCAGTTTTTCCACGTCCAAAGAGTAGTAGGAAGGGGCGCATCATCGGGACCGATATGAACCGTCAGATATGAGCTAGGAAACCCGATAGTCGTTAGATCTATAGGGAGATAGATGAGGGTTAAGCCTCGTGAATCGGGGCAAAAAGGATCAGAGTCGTCCATCCGAGGAGGACAGGTGGCAGAGATCCGGGGATCTCGTGAGCTCGAAGGTTCGCGGGGTAGGAGTCCAAAAGTTGGATGCCCCAAGTTGTGAATGGCGAAGCCACGAGAGGATCAGAGCCATCCATCCGAGGAGGACAGGTGGTAGAGATCCATGGGTCTCGTGAGCTCGGAGGTTCATGGGGTAGGAGTCGAAAAGTTGGACGCCCCAAGTTGCGAATGGCGAAGCCACGAGAGGGTCAGAGTCATCCATCCGAGGAGGACAGCTGGCAGAGATCCAGGGGTCTCATGAGCTCGGAGGTTCGCGGGGTAGGAGTCCAAAAGTTGGATGCTCCAAGTTGCGAGTAGCGCAGTGCCGAGAGCCGAGCATGAGAGAACACATGGAAAAACCTCAAGGTGGGGCCCGCATGATTGACGGGTGGACACATATCGCCTAGAGAAGGGAGTCAATGCTCCGTTGACTTATCGTGTCTCGTGGATTCGCGGGAGAAGGGCATGAGAGCTCAACCCTTGGACTTACGAAGTTGCAAGTAGCGAGGACACGAGAGGAATGATTGAATATCGCTTCTCGAGGGTTCATGAAGGGAAGGTGCCAAGACTTGACGCTACAACTCGCGAAGGGGCGAGTTGCGAGTAACACAAAGGGAAGGTCAACCTTCGCTAACTTTCAAGTCTCGGAGGATCGCATAAGGGAGGAACGAGAGTTCGACCGTTGAATTCACGAAGCGGCGAATAGCGAAGAGGAGCTATAGTTTAGCCTAGCCACCGGTCATGCGTAGAGGACGCTGACAGAAGGGAGCTATACCCATTTTGTGATCTCGAGTATCGACGATTTGTGAAGAAAATTTGAGGGTCTTCGACTCACGATCCGCGAGGTCGCGTGTTGTAAGAGGCGCCTGCATTTAGGTGCGTATGTGGTCATATCAAACTAAGGACTGAACAAAGGGAGCTAGTGCTTTGTCGTTAAGCGGCGGGTAGATCTGGATAGCCAAAATCTGCACGCCCAGATCTACGCCCAGGATTTCATTCTGAAGACCTCTCGCCACCCTACCTTCAAGATTGGACCCCATGGTATCGCTAAGTCATGAAAACACGAAAAGGCGCCTGGTTCATTTGGTCTGTGGTCCTAACCCATGATCACAGGGAGGTGAATAGGGGAGAACTAGCATGCACTAGACCCCCATAGGACTTCGGGGATTCAGTCCCTTGAGGTAGAACGGAAATTTTTATTATGTTATAGTGGGTATGTTATAGCTGAACTCCCCCTTCATGATCTCTTCCTGACTATTCCTGTAACCCTTTTTTGAATCACGTCCAAACACTTTTCAGAACTTTCCATTCTTTCCTTGCTCTTCGTCGTCTCTGTCACCTTTGCACTTCTCTACAATAAAAGAAAATATAAAGTTTTATATATATAGACATATCTTGTTTCTAAATATGGAATTACTGGCATTTAATTCTAATAGGCCATAATGTAGAAACTATATATATTGTCATTGATGGGCGAAAGGGCCAAGGAAATCTCGTATTCATGTGCATTAAACCAAAATTTGTGGGGAGATTATATTGTCCCTTCCGAGTGTTCATTTCAAAATCATGAAATCCCTTTCACACCGCGTGGCCTTCGCACGTTCAAGAAACCTCCATTCATTAATTTCTCTTCGTCGTACCCGCCACCTTTGCATTTCTAAATATGCAATAAATAAACTTTACTCCTAACAGTTCATCATGCACCACCAATATCGATTGTCATTAATCAGTGAAAGGCTCGAGGAGATTTCCCATTCATAATAATTTAACCAAGATTTAGCAAAAAGTTACATTATTCGTTGTGACTATTCATTTAAACCATCATCTGCAGAAAAGTAACCTTCTCATAAAGCTATGGCATCAGTTCCACACTAGTTATGTGGATATACAGTGAACATCTTCGGTCGTCATTAGCAGAACTTCCACTGGTCCAGGTCATTTTCTTATTACTCAACCTCTGTCGCAGAGAACCAAGTAATTTGGACCTCCGGGATTGCTCATGCAGGCTGTGTCCCTGAGGTTTTTTACTGTAAGGACCTGGTCTCTTGGTGCATTGATAAATTTATTGCAGAGAAAATAATTATTCCACTACATGACCGCTCTTATGTTTCTTTGTCACCTCAGTTCTTCTGGAAGATGTTGAAATTGCCCGAGCCAACATTGACGTTCAAAGGAGAAGATTGCACATAGTTCCTAGAAAATAATAATAATGGATTGGACCTCTTGCCCCTTTTTTTGGAAAACCTGAATCTAGTTCCTAAAGATATTACAAGCATGCAGGTTAGTTCATTTAAAAATCCTTTTCGTGAAATTCCCTGGTTGTTTACCAGAATAACGGGAGAGGAATCCACAACTATTATTTCCCGCATGGCTCTTTACATTTTGTATTTCACAGTCAACGAACAAGCCATTTTTTATTGGGGAAGGATAATTTCTTATGAAATCTCTTCCCAATTGTCAAGCTACAAAAGGGGAAAGAAATTTTACATGTCATCCTATTTAGTTTTTGCAATAGAACATTCATGTTGATTTCTGCAACTGTCTCTGTCTAAGAATGTCAACTGCGATTTCCACCCAGTAACATTCTGGTACCAGGCCTTGTGGAAGAACAAGGCTTCCTGCTGTTTTTATAAGGTTTTCAATGGATTCCTGTCTATTTTAAAACTTTTTTTGTTAGGAGAAAATGATCCCTGCTTATCTGAACAGTCAACTAATTTTTTGGACAAAAAGGGAACTGTCCAACATTTGGATAATTACACTATCATAAGAATTTTTGGCTCCATGGAACAACCTTCTCTCCTTCCATGTCACATTACGGACAAAATTTTTATTGCAGAAGTAGCACGTCAATACAGCTACTGCTTCCATCTGTTCCAAAGGAAGAAAAAAAAACAGTTCATTCCTATGCCTTGGAAAATAGGGGAGTTCATGTTGAAAAACGTCAACAAATTTGATGATTTCACAACACATTTTAGTATCTCCAACCTCAAATATGATGAACACATAAAAGGATTCGACCCCTATGATATTTTTAGACAACATTTACATTCACTTGGCCTTGGCGATTTTTTTGTAAATAAACACTTGCCCAAAAACAAAGACAGTCACGGGCCTGCCTCTGATGCCGGCGAAGTAGAGACAGTGCAAATTTGCACCAGATTGTACACGCAATAGGGGAAAGACCCCAGTGACAAGAGCGTTCAATCTGCAAATACCACTCCAAAAAGTACGACATCCCAGAGCATTTCTCGAACGACCCATCACAACAATAAAGAAACCCAAAATTCTTCAAATGGAGAATGAGATAATGACCCTCCTCACTCTAAAATTGATAGTTCTCACAAGCTTCCAGTGGAGAAGAAGAGAAAAAAAAATGTGGGCAGGTAGAAGACCCGGTAATTCAGAGTGAGAACATGGAAATTGACACTGATCTGGATGCCATGTTCCCCTTCTTTAATCAACCCGAGGATGCTATCCACCATAGCCATCCAACGGGACATATCTGTTGCCCAAAATTTTGATGAAGATGAATCCTTCGTGTTCTAGAGAACTGTTTTTGATAGCCAGAACAAAAAAATTATATTTCAGAAAAAAAAAATGCTAAAATTATCAAAGGAAAATCTTGTTCAGATGTTGATATTGGCAACATGCGGTCGTCCCAAATCTGTCAACTTCACACTGCCACCGGAGAAGTACTTCATGACTCCATTGAGCGCGTGGAGACCCACAATGCCAGACTGAAGGACCGAGTCAAGGAATTGGAAGATGCTTTCTTTCCTATGCCATTGCTTGTCGATCCTTTGGAAATAGCCATGCCCGACACCCCTGCACCCAATGTAAAATCACCCTCCACCCTGCTCGCATCCTGTAAAGGATATGTGGAAAACAATATCACAAAAAGAATGGAACTGGTTACCGATGCCTGAAAAATATCACAAACCATCGCTTCCCTTGGAACCAGGGCACGTAGCTTGCTTGAGATTTTGCAAACCGAATTAAAAGATAAATAAAATTTCTTCTTAAAAATGGTCATCCCTTTTGGCAAGATTGTCAACAATATGATAGAAACAAAAAGAAGAGAAGAAGTCTTCCATCCAAAAACCGGATCGGCCAATTGAATGCATGTTGGAAAGAAAAAGTAAACAACCTGTGTCTCATTGTTCAGTCATGTGAACAAGTCATATCGAAGAAAGATAAATTATTCACAAAGATGTCAAATATAGACTTAGCCAGGAAAACAAACGACTTCCAAGATCCCCTCTTAATCGCAAACTCCTTTCCCTTAACCAGAGAAGAGTTCGATAAACAGGTTGTTATGTTGAAGACCTTCTCTCTGGAAAAGTTTTACAACATCCTTCAATTTGATCAAACTCAGGTCCATGATTGGCTAGTCAAATATGCAGTATAGAATGAGGAAATTCATTAGGCTCTCTCTAATCTTTCTATTAACTTCCAGGAATTAGAAAATGATCTTTTCAACATCAGGATCCAGACTGAGATCAACATCGCCCCAATGAGAGAGTACATTGAAGAATGGGTCGAAAGGAAATTGAAATAGGCTGCCAACGAAAGACAACAGGCAGTTGCCAGCATTCCAGCAATCGTGGAGAACATCCTTGAAACCGCAGTTGTCGCCGACATCAATGAAAGGGAAGCCGCAAGAAAATATCCAAAGTGCTCATATGTACCCTCACTATAAGTTAACTCATCCCATCTTTCTTTGTTTCTCAACCCAGTTATTTTTCTTTATTAAATAAACATGTATAGGCAAACACTTATACCTTTCCATTTATTTTCTTTTGCAGTTGTTGCACTCTATCTTCTTTCCACAATCCCGTTTCTTGTAAATATTTCTCTAATGGTCCGCAGGAGCCCCAATTCCAGTCTACATGACAAACGCATTGAAATTTCGGCTTATATGTAACACACTTTGTTTTTTTGTATATTTCAAAATTTGCAATGGTATGTCAAACTTCTATTTTCTGACAGATTTCAAATAAAAATGCATCTAAATTTTTATATCCTAAAGACTCTACTCTTATCTTTCAGCACTCTGTATAACAAATGCATTTATTTTTAATATGTTAGACTTGTATTCTTATCCTTCACCAGTCCGTATGGCAAATGTTCACAAATACATTAAATTTTTTATATTTCTTATCTCCTATTAATTTTATGTCATCATATATTTTTAATGTCATCATATATTTTTATATTTCACTAGTCCATATTGAAAATGCATTTAAATTTCCAAATTTAATCTTGCATTGTCAACATTTTTTTTACTTTCTTATATACTTTCAAAAAAAAAAAAATGTTTGTTATATACTTTCCAAAATTAGATGGTACTCGGCCTACCAACCGTCATTTACTTTTGCCCCATCTTCCAAAATATGCACCTTGCACACAACATTTCTCTCGTATACATTTTGCACCAAACACTTCGTTTCATTTACACTTCGACCCCATTTTTCAAAATTTTCTTTCTAACCTCCTTGGCAGGGACTCAGCTACCACGCAGCCTTGTTTGTGTTATTAATTGATCAATGATCCTTTTTATAACAATGGATAATGAAAACAACTTATTAAAAAATAATCGATAATATTAATATTTGTGATTTATACCAATAATTTTAAATAAAATAAACAAAACATTTATGTTTTTGCAATTATAACGGAAAAGAAAATGCCAATTTATGATAGATAAAAGTGCCAAATTCAACAAAATGTCTATATACTTAAAGTAATAGAATATCATTAAAAAAACACTATAAGCTTAATTTAAAATATTAAAAGAATCAAATTTTAAAATATTTAATAATAAATTAAATTTAAATTAAAAATATTAATTTTATTTAAATAAATAAAAATATTCAAATTTAGCATGGCGGTGGAGGTATATAAATAAAATTTTCAAATATACATTAAATTTAACATTTATTTCTTAGACTTGAATCAATTTTATATTTAGGTAATCAAAAGGGGCAACAACAAAATTAGCCATTGATTTTGTTATTATGTGATAATCATTTAAATACACAATAAAGTTAAAAACGACTACTTACCTCTGAATTAAAAAATACACACTTTATTTCTTAGACTTAGTCAATTTTATATTTAGGTAATCAAAAGGGGCACCAACAAAATCAACCATTGACTTTGTTATTATGTGATAATATCTTAAATACACAATCAAGTTAAAAATGGCTACTTATTTCTGAATTTAAAATACACACTCTAATGTATATGAAGTCTATAACTATTCCCTCTCGACTCCAAATGAAAATGAAAGGCCCAAAAAAGTTTATAATAAAAAAAACACAATATTGAACTTTAAATATGTAGATTAACATCTCTATTTCTTGTTTTTTGTTTGTTTGTTTTATAGTTTGTCTATGACCTATGGGACTAGTATGTGGCTTGAGAAACCACGACTCAGGGGCATCTAAGTCGTTAAAATCACCTGGGGATCGCCCTTGGCCTGAGCCACACCAACCCTTAACATGGATGGATTTTTTGTCCCCATAGGTTTCGAACCGATGACTTTGACATCACAGAGTGCCTTAACAACACACTCCATCACCGACTATCCTACACCTCGGGGACCATCTCCATTTCTTGTGAAACCACTTAAAATAGGGCATTTCTCAGGATCATGTTAGGGAGCTTTACATCTACTAGCAATGAAAAAATTTAAACTGAATATGTCTAAATTGAATATTTAGTAGTGGTCAAACATTTCACTAATCAATGTAATTGGTAAATGAGATGAGAAATTGGTGGATCACAAAAAATTAACCAAAATTAAATCAAGGGACTAGATTAACTAAACTTTGGTATGGTATCTCTTTTTCATAATAAAAAGGACTATTAAAGTCAATGTAAGTTAAGGGGTGGCAGGTGTAGGGGGATTATCCATGATCCTAAAGGAAATTTAAATGATTCTTATTCCTAGGGCTTAGGTAACATTTCCAAAAATTCTATCGAGTCTTACACTCTTTGGGAAGGCCTTATAATAGCAAAAGAAATGCATATTCATAAGATACTTATCCATGGTGACTCCATGTTGGTGATCAAGGAGATCATTAAGATATCTGTTATCGGGAACAATGTCTTCTCTAGCATTATGTGTCTCATTCTCTTTCTCTCCTAGCCAAATTCGAAGACTACTCCTTAGTTCACATCAAGAGTGAGCACAATTATTTTGTTGATCGATGGACTAAGGTTGGCTCCAATATTGAAGAGGGTGAAATATTAGTCAATGAGGTTAAGGGGAGGCTCCCCATCCCATAGTCTATATGTATTGTGTATTTAATTCAGGGGTGTTGTAGTCTAAGGGAAAGTACGAGAAGTTATCGATAGATTCTTACATAGAAAAACACACATTACAACATCATATATAGAAACACATACAAGAACACGTAGACACATACACGAAGTGGGAGAATTAGATAGACAAAATAGTCTCTCTCTCTACATTACATAGCCACAAACACACACATTAGTGATATACAATGACTATTCGATTAAATTCTTCAATTGTTTGGTCAGTCGACTTTAACTATTTGTTCAACCGACTTTTACAGTCGACTTGACTAGTCGACTGGTGGGTCTAGTCAGCAAAGTTGACTAGCCCCTACAACATCTCATCCTCCCTCAATTCCTTTCTCGTCACGAGCAAGGGGGGAATTTGATTATTACAATGATTTATTTTTTTATAAACTCTACTGGCACCCTCGAAGAGGTTTTCACCAGTAGGTTGTATCATCTTTGAAGATCTTACAATATGAGAATGATAACTAGAGTAATAGAAAGGAAAATATGTTGATGTCAAACAATGATAGAATCTCTTTTCTTGGATGTTGCATGCTTTTTTAGGGATTTCCTTCTAGATGTACTATTTGTTCATGTGTTTCTTCAGGAATCTCCCATTCATGCATTCTAACATTTGGTGGAAGGGGTGTCATTTTAACTTGTACGTGTGATTCATATGATCCTTCAATGATTACCTCTGGAGTTCTTGACTAATGGCTAGTAGTCAGAATGTTTGACTCAGAGGGTGTGGGATTAAAAACTGGTACTTATGTCGAAAGGTCAATGTAGCCTCCGACTGTTATGTAGGATGATTTGTCAGGGCTCCAAATGTTGTCTGATAAATACTTGGGGCTATTTGTTGTAAATGGTGTGAAAAAATCTTCCATTCTTCAATGGAATATTGAGCCTCTATTCCCACTGATTTTAATTTCCCCAAAAAATCTAATTTTTCAGTCAAGGGGGCTTCTTGCACAGTATCCTACTCCGGGTCAAATTTCTTCTTGGCTTCTTGTGTTTTCTGTTTAACTTGGTTGAGGTGCTTGATGGATTTCTCTGTTACTTCTTGAGCTTTAGTCGCCTCTCTCAACCATTACTTTTCTTGTTTTGACAACTTTGTTTCCACTTCCTTTTCTTTTGTGATATGGGTTGATATGGCTGATTTGCACTTTGTGTCGGTGGTGAGCTCTCTTGCTTTCCTTAAATCAACAATTATTGTCCTTTTTTTTTTGATCTTGTTGTGAGTTGAAGAGAAGTACAGGGGACAATATTTTAGTACAGTGGTGAGGACTTCCGCTTGTGATTTGGCCATTTCTAGTTGTTGTTATATTTCCTTGAATTTTCCATGCTCCGACTACAAAACTGTTGTTGTTTGCTGAGCCAATATAGCCTAATTGCTCTTTAGTATTATGTTGTGCAAATGTTTGAGTTCTTTGTTTTTTTGTCTTAGGTGTTGGATTTCCGACTGATTGTTGGCACCTATGGTTATCACTGCTTCGACCAGACTTTTCATTTTGGAAAGAGGGTCGATTACTTCTATCGCATCTTCAATGCCCAACATTTCTTTGGCCAGCTAAGTACAATCTTTCAATACTCGTTTCTCATTGTTTCTCCTTGTTGTTTGTTGAAGGAAAATCTCCCCGTGGACAGGTAGATCTCCTCTTGAGAGCTAGACTCTTAACTCTTAAGACAGAAGGTGCTTAACATGGACACTGACTTCCTTTTAGATCTAGATAAACTAATGTGTGAGGAGGAAGGAGAAAATAAGTACCTTTTTACCAGTGTTTGTCCCTGCATAGTTCGAGTTGAGCTCCAACCTTAAACTCCTCGATGAGCCCTGTAGACAAACAAAGATACAACCATCTTCCTACTCCACTGAGATTATATTGAAACAGATCTATCTATTAGAGACAAGTTCATGTGAAATCAAACACAGAATTGAAAGAAACAGGCCAAGCATAATATGTTAATGAGAGCAAAAATGAAGAAAACTTACAATCATAGATGTGAGTGCAGCAGCTTCATCAAGTTCCCCTTGTCCAAACCCTTACTTAAATAGTCCACACACAGAATGTTGATGCTCCAAATGACGTACCACTCATGAGATCATAAGTTTGGTATAATTCTCAATATCCATTCCCCCTCCTCCATTGAAATCCCTCATTATATAAGATTTGGAGACTTAACCACCATGGAGAGAATCTCTCATCAGATCCACGAAGAAAGGGATCTCTAAGATATTTAGGGAGAAAATATCTCTTAAGGATTTTGGGGAGGAAATATCTCTCA
>ML785125.1:297200-321511 GCA_009831015.1 Picea engelmannii | reverse complement strand
CAGGTCTATCATGGAATGGCCTACCCCAAAGGATGTCTCAGACGTCAGATCCTTTATGGGATTGGCGGGATACTATAGAAGATTTATAAAAGATTTTTCCAAGATTGGTTGTCCAATCACTGCCCTCCAGAAGAAGGGAACAAAATTTCTGTGGACACAGCAATGAGAAGAAATATTTCAAACCTTGAAACATCTACTAACCCATGCACCTGTGTTGAAAATCACTGACCCAGAAGCTGACTTCCTTGTGTGCAAAAATGCCTGTAAAGAAGGGCTCGGAGGAGTCCTTATGCAGGAAGGAAAGGTGATCTGCTATGAATGCCGAAAATTGAATGAACATGAGGTCAACTATGTGACTCATGATCTAGAATTGGCTGCCATAGTGCATGCCTTAAAAATGTGGAGGCATTACCTCCTGGGAAGGAAATTTGTGCTTATGACAGATCACTGTGGATTACGGTATTTGTTTGATCAACCCAAGATCAATGCTAGACAAGCTAGATGGATGGCCCTCCTTAGCGAATTTGATTTCAAAATCAAACACATTAAAGGGAGAGAGAATAGGGTGGTCGATGCCCTTAGCAGAAGCATGAGAATGATTCACCTGGTAGTGGTGAGTGCCTGTGAGACAGATGTCAAGAACAGAGTCAAAAAGGCACAAGAAACAGATCCCTTTGTCCGAAATGTGACCCTGTACCTACAGCAAGAACCCACTGGAGCAAAATACGAAGGCTATCAGAGGACCGAAGGAGGTCTTTTCACCTATAGAGATAGACTATACATTCCTAATTGTGATGACTTGAAGAGGTTCATCATGGATGAACTACATAAAAGACCCTACACTGGTCACCCAGGATACCAGAAAATGATTACTGCCACCCGGAAGCAATTTTATTGGTCGAGATTGAAGAAGGACATAGCCAAATATTTGGCCCAATGCATAGAATGCCAACAGGTTAAAGCATAACATCGACATCCAGTAGGACTATTACACCCTTTACCCATCCCGGAATAGAAATGGGAAACCATCTCCATGGATTTTATCACTGGATTACCTACTTCAACCAAACAGAATGATGCCATTATGGTAGTGGTGGATAAACTGAGCAAGTCTGCTCATTTCATTCCCGTCAAGTCAACCTGTAAGGCGATAGATATCACCCAGATCTTCATGAAAGAGGTGTTCCGACTGCACGGTATGCCAAAAGAGATAATATCTGACAGAGACACAAAGTTCACTTCCAATTTTTGGAAATCACTGATGGCGGGTTTGGAGACCAAGCTGTTGTTTAGCACCGCCTATCACCCTCAAACCAATGGACAGACAGAAAGAGTGAATCAGATATTAGAGGATATGTTAAGGATGTATGTAATGCATCAACCCAGGAAATGGGAAGACTACCTGCCATTGGTAGAATTTGCCTACAACAACGACTATCAAGCGTCCTTAAAAATGAGTCCATTTGAGGTCCTCTGTGGTAGACAATGTAATACCCCAGTCAGTTGGAGCAATCCTGTAAATAAGATTTCTTTTGGACCCAACATGTTGAGAGAAATGGAACAGAAAGTGACTCAGATAAAACAAAATCTGAAGGTCACTCAGAATCAACAGAAAAGTTATGCTGATCAAAAGAGAACTCCAAGAGAGTTCCAAACAGGAGATCATGTATATCTTAGAATTAAGCCCAGAATAAGTTCCCTAAAAATGGGAGCTTGTGCCAAATTGGCACCCCGATATTGTGGACCCTTTGAGGTTCTAGACAGAGTGGGACCTGTAGCCTATCGACTAGCACTTCCTCCCACAGTAAAAGAACATAATGTTTTCCATGTTTCATTATTGAAGAAATATGTACATGATGCTAATCATATAATTGACTGGTCTATGATCCAGGTGGAGCCGGAGGGAGAATTCCTACCAGAACCCCAATGCATATTGGATAGAAGGGAAACCCGACCCCAGAACAGAACCATTGCACAGGTCAAGGTGCAGTGGAAACATTTTGGCCTAGATGAGGCTACATGGGAGATGGAAGATGCCATGAAACTGGCATATCCGATTTTGTTTACTTCTGTACATGTAATTCATGTTAGTAGCTAAGAACATCGAGGATGATGTTCCTTTTAAGGGGGAGGGAATTGTAACACCCTGTTTCCCCCAGTTTGTAAATATAACTGGACTGGCCAAGGACTATGGAAAACTCATAAGTATGAATATGTGATGTAAATGGACCTACAAGAAGAGGTCAATGAATGTGAATAACTTTCTGAATTATTGCAGGATTGTTGAGAGGGGATGTACAGAAAAGAGACCACGATGGTAGTGGAAGGCACCTGAAAAGGTGGCGTTAACTTCCACCGAGAATTAAATACCGTATTTGGACTCCACTGGCCCGGAGAACCAAAAGCGGCTCGCTGGCCCTGAAATTCAATGCCTCGCAGGATGGTAGGCAGATGGCTTGATGAGGGATGGGATGGCAGACTGTCGATCCGTAGAGCCGTCAGGCCTGATCGGCGTGAGGGTAATCATGCCACACGCAACCTCGCGAGAGGGTAAGGCGTATGGCAGAGACGATTGAAAAGGGAAGATGCGAGGGGAACTCTAACAATTTTTACGCAGAGTGAGTGATAGCAGAGAGGAAGGATTGCATCCTTCTCTCCTGGTCACTGGCAGACAGAGAGATGCAGTCTCAGAGCATCGTGGTCTCAGCTCGGGGGTGGCTAGTGGTAAATCCTTTGGGAGTCGTTGAGCCTACGGTTGGGTGGAAACGAGCACCGCTCTCAGCAGTTGCACCCATATCTGAAGTCATTTCTGATAAGTGTTTTATATATATATATATTGCATCTGGAAATTCATAGACTGATATATGTATATATATATGCTCATAGAACTGTGAAATTGTAAATGATTTTAGTGTTAGAATGTCGATGTAGTGTTTGATAAGAATGAATAGATATATGCTTATAATAGAGGAACCACGCATGATGTGCATCGATAAAGAAATCTTATTTATGCCTAGATTGAACTAAGTTAGGTTCCCAACTGTTCTCGGAAGTTGCTTTCCCTTATCTTTCTCAGGGATACCCGGTATAGATCTCTTCACAGAGATGTCCTCCCTAGAAAGGTTCACAAAGGACCCAGAAAAGGGACTTGAACTCACAAGTCTTAACAACCCTGTATAAAGAGGAACGACCCTCTTAAATTCCAAAGTAGCAACGTAGGGATAAGTATTGATCAACGGATGAGATCCTATCGGGGAACCTGTGGTCATTCACGATTGTTAAATCGTAGGAATGAACGAGGGCGTTAATCGCCTTAACCCTTTTTCCTCTATCCTCGTGAACCACGAGGAAATCCAAATCGTAGATTCCCAGGCTCCATGACAACATCTGGACCATCAGTTTTTCCACGTCCAAAGAGTAGTAGGAAGGGGCGCATCATCGGGACCGATATGAACCGTCAGATATGAGCTAGGAAACCCGATAGTCGTTAGATCTATAGGGAGATAGATGAGGGTTAAGCCTCGTGAATCGGGGCAAAAAGGATCAGAGTCGTCCATCCGAGGAGGACAGGTGGCAGAGATCCGGGGATCTCGTGAGCTCGAAGGTTCGCGGGGTAGGAGTCCAAAAGTTGGATGCCCCAAGTTGTGAATGGCGAAGCCACGAGAGGATCAGAGCCATCCATCCGAGGAGGACAGGTGGTAGAGATCCATGGGTCTCGTGAGCTCGGAGGTTCATGGGGTAGGAGTCGAAAAGTTGGACGCCCCAAGTTGCGAATGGCGAAGCCACGAGAGGGTCAGAGTCATCCATCCGAGGAGGACAGCTGGCAGAGATCCAGGGGTCTCATGAGCTCGGAGGTTCGCGGGGTAGGAGTCCAAAAGTTGGATGCTCCAAGTTGCGAGTAGCGCAGTGCCGAGAGCCGAGCATGAGAGAACACATGGAAAAACCTCAAGGTGGGGCCCGCATGATTGACGGGTGGACACATATCGCCTAGAGAAGGGAGTCAATGCTCCGTTGACTTATCGTGTCTCGTGGATTCGCGGGAGAAGGGCATGAGAGCTCAACCCTTGGACTTACGAAGTTGCAAGTAGCGAGGACACGAGAGGAATGATTGAATATCGCTTCTCGAGGGTTCATGAAGGGAAGGTGCCAAGACTTGACGCTACAACTCGCGAAGGGGCGAGTTGCGAGTAACACAAAGGGAAGGTCAACCTTCGCTAACTTTCAAGTCTCGGAGGATCGCATAAGGGAGGAACGAGAGTTCGACCGTTGAATTCACGAAGCGGCGAATAGCGAAGAGGAGCTATAGTTTAGCCTAGCCACCGGTCATGCGTAGAGGACGCTGACAGAAGGGAGCTATACCCATTTTGTGATCTCGAGTATCGACGATTTGTGAAGAAAATTTGAGGGTCTTCGACTCACGATCCGCGAGGTCGCGTGTTGTAAGAGGCGCCTGCATTTAGGTGCGTATGTGGTCATATCAAACTAAGGACTGAACAAAGGGAGCTAGTGCTTTGTCGTTAAGCGGCGGGTAGATCTGGATAGCCAAAATCTGCACGCCCAGATCTACGCCCAGGATTTCATTCTGAAGACCTCTCGCCACCCTACCTTCAAGATTGGACCCCATGGTATCGCTAAGTCATGAAAACACGAAAAGGCGCCTGGTTCATTTGGTCTGTGGTCCTAACCCATGATCACAGGGAGGTGAATAGGGGAGAACTAGCATGCACTAGACCCCCATAGGACTTCGGGGATTCAGTCCCTTGAGGTAGAACGGAAATTTTTATTATGTTATAGTGGGTATGTTATAGCTGAACTCCCCCTTCATGATCTCTTCCTGACTATTCCTGTAACCCTTTTTTGAATCACGTCCAAACACTTTTCAGAACTTTCCATTCTTTCCTTGCTCTTCGTCGTCTCTGTCACCTTTGCACTTCTCTACAATAAAAGAAAATATAAAGTTTTATATATATAGACATATCTTGTTTCTAAATATGGAATTACTGGCATTTAATTCTAATAGGCCATAATGTAGAAACTATATATATTGTCATTGATGGGCGAAAGGGCCAAGGAAATCTCGTATTCATGTGCATTAAACCAAAATTTGTGGGGAGATTATATTGTCCCTTCCGAGTGTTCATTTCAAAATCATGAAATCCCTTTCACACCGCGTGGCCTTCGCACGTTCAAGAAACCTCCATTCATTAATTTCTCTTCGTCGTACCCGCCACCTTTGCATTTCTAAATATGCAATAAATAAACTTTACTCCTAACAGTTCATCATGCACCACCAATATCGATTGTCATTAATCAGTGAAAGGCTCGAGGAGATTTCCCATTCATAATAATTTAACCAAGATTTAGCAAAAAGTTACATTATTCGTTGTGACTATTCATTTAAACCATCATCTGCAGAAAAGTAACCTTCTCATAAAGCTATGGCATCAGTTCCACACTAGTTATGTGGATATACAGTGAACATCTTCGGTCGTCATTAGCAGAACTTCCACTGGTCCAGGTCATTTTCTTATTACTCAACCTCTGTCGCAGAGAACCAAGTAATTTGGACCTCCGGGATTGCTCATGCAGGCTGTGTCCCTGAGGTTTTTTACTGTAAGGACCTGGTCTCTTGGTGCATTGATAAATTTATTGCAGAGAAAATAATTATTCCACTACATGACCGCTCTTATGTTTCTTTGTCACCTCAGTTCTTCTGGAAGATGTTGAAATTGCCCGAGCCAACATTGACGTTCAAAGGAGAAGATTGCACATAGTTCCTAGAAAATAATAATAATGGATTGGACCTCTTGCCCCTTTTTTTGGAAAACCTGAATCTAGTTCCTAAAGATATTACAAGCATGCAGGTTAGTTCATTTAAAAATCCTTTTCGTGAAATTCCCTGGTTGTTTACCAGAATAACGGGAGAGGAATCCACAACTATTATTTCCCGCATGGCTCTTTACATTTTGTATTTCACAGTCAACGAACAAGCCATTTTTTATTGGGGAAGGATAATTTCTTATGAAATCTCTTCCCAATTGTCAAGCTACAAAAGGGGAAAGAAATTTTACATGTCATCCTATTTAGTTTTTGCAATAGAACATTCATGTTGATTTCTGCAACTGTCTCTGTCTAAGAATGTCAACTGCGATTTCCACCCAGTAACATTCTGGTACCAGGCCTTGTGGAAGAACAAGGCTTCCTGCTGTTTTTATAAGGTTTTCAATGGATTCCTGTCTATTTTAAAACTTTTTTTGTTAGGAGAAAATGATCCCTGCTTATCTGAACAGTCAACTAATTTTTTGGACAAAAAGGGAACTGTCCAACATTTGGATAATTACACTATCATAAGAATTTTTGGCTCCATGGAACAACCTTCTCTCCTTCCATGTCACATTACGGACAAAATTTTTATTGCAGAAGTAGCACGTCAATACAGCTACTGCTTCCATCTGTTCCAAAGGAAGAAAAAAAAACAGTTCATTCCTATGCCTTGGAAAATAGGGGAGTTCATGTTGAAAAACGTCAACAAATTTGATGATTTCACAACACATTTTAGTATCTCCAACCTCAAATATGATGAACACATAAAAGGATTCGACCCCTATGATATTTTTAGACAACATTTACATTCACTTGGCCTTGGCGATTTTTTTGTAAATAAACACTTGCCCAAAAACAAAGACAGTCACGGGCCTGCCTCTGATGCCGGCGAAGTAGAGACAGTGCAAATTTGCACCAGATTGTACACGCAATAGGGGAAAGACCCCAGTGACAAGAGCGTTCAATCTGCAAATACCACTCCAAAAAGTACGACATCCCAGAGCATTTCTCGAACGACCCATCACAACAATAAAGAAACCCAAAATTCTTCAAATGGAGAATGAGATAATGACCCTCCTCACTCTAAAATTGATAGTTCTCACAAGCTTCCAGTGGAGAAGAAGAGAAAAAAAAATGTGGGCAGGTAGAAGACCCGGTAATTCAGAGTGAGAACATGGAAATTGACACTGATCTGGATGCCATGTTCCCCTTCTTTAATCAACCCGAGGATGCTATCCACCATAGCCATCCAACGGGACATATCTGTTGCCCAAAATTTTGATGAAGATGAATCCTTCGTGTTCTAGAGAACTGTTTTTGATAGCCAGAACAAAAAAATTATATTTCAGAAAAAAAAAATGCTAAAATTATCAAAGGAAAATCTTGTTCAGATGTTGATATTGGCAACATGCGGTCGTCCCAAATCTGTCAACTTCACACTGCCACCGGAGAAGTACTTCATGACTCCATTGAGCGCGTGGAGACCCACAATGCCAGACTGAAGGACCGAGTCAAGGAATTGGAAGATGCTTTCTTTCCTATGCCATTGCTTGTCGATCCTTTGGAAATAGCCATGCCCGACACCCCTGCACCCAATGTAAAATCACCCTCCACCCTGCTCGCATCCTGTAAAGGATATGTGGAAAACAATATCACAAAAAGAATGGAACTGGTTACCGATGCCTGAAAAATATCACAAACCATCGCTTCCCTTGGAACCAGGGCACGTAGCTTGCTTGAGATTTTGCAAACCGAATTAAAAGATAAATAAAATTTCTTCTTAAAAATGGTCATCCCTTTTGGCAAGATTGTCAACAATATGATAGAAACAAAAAGAAGAGAAGAAGTCTTCCATCCAAAAACCGGATCGGCCAATTGAATGCATGTTGGAAAGAAAAAGTAAACAACCTGTGTCTCATTGTTCAGTCATGTGAACAAGTCATATCGAAGAAAGATAAATTATTCACAAAGATGTCAAATATAGACTTAGCCAGGAAAACAAACGACTTCCAAGATCCCCTCTTAATCGCAAACTCCTTTCCCTTAACCAGAGAAGAGTTCGATAAACAGGTTGTTATGTTGAAGACCTTCTCTCTGGAAAAGTTTTACAACATCCTTCAATTTGATCAAACTCAGGTCCATGATTGGCTAGTCAAATATGCAGTATAGAATGAGGAAATTCATTAGGCTCTCTCTAATCTTTCTATTAACTTCCAGGAATTAGAAAATGATCTTTTCAACATCAGGATCCAGACTGAGATCAACATCGCCCCAATGAGAGAGTACATTGAAGAATGGGTCGAAAGGAAATTGAAATAGGCTGCCAACGAAAGACAACAGGCAGTTGCCAGCATTCCAGCAATCGTGGAGAACATCCTTGAAACCGCAGTTGTCGCCGACATCAATGAAAGGGAAGCCGCAAGAAAATATCCAAAGTGCTCATATGTACCCTCACTATAAGTTAACTCATCCCATCTTTCTTTGTTTCTCAACCCAGTTATTTTTCTTTATTAAATAAACATGTATAGGCAAACACTTATACCTTTCCATTTATTTTCTTTTGCAGTTGTTGCACTCTATCTTCTTTCCACAATCCCGTTTCTTGTAAATATTTCTCTAATGGTCCGCAGGAGCCCCAATTCCAGTCTACATGACAAACGCATTGAAATTTCGGCTTATATGTAACACACTTTGTTTTTTTGTATATTTCAAAATTTGCAATGGTATGTCAAACTTCTATTTTCTGACAGATTTCAAATAAAAATGCATCTAAATTTTTATATCCTAAAGACTCTACTCTTATCTTTCAGCACTCTGTATAACAAATGCATTTATTTTTAATATGTTAGACTTGTATTCTTATCCTTCACCAGTCCGTATGGCAAATGTTCACAAATACATTAAATTTTTTATATTTCTTATCTCCTATTAATTTTATGTCATCATATATTTTTAATGTCATCATATATTTTTATATTTCACTAGTCCATATTGAAAATGCATTTAAATTTCCAAATTTAATCTTGCATTGTCAACATTTTTTTTACTTTCTTATATACTTTCAAAAAAAAAAAAATGTTTGTTATATACTTTCCAAAATTAGATGGTACTCGGCCTACCAACCGTCATTTACTTTTGCCCCATCTTCCAAAATATGCACCTTGCACACAACATTTCTCTCGTATACATTTTGCACCAAACACTTCGTTTCATTTACACTTCGACCCCATTTTTCAAAATTTTCTTTCTAACCTCCTTGGCAGGGACTCAGCTACCACGCAGCCTTGTTTGTGTTATTAATTGATCAATGATCCTTTTTATAACAATGGATAATGAAAACAACTTATTAAAAAATAATCGATAATATTAATATTTGTGATTTATACCAATAATTTTAAATAAAATAAACAAAACATTTATGTTTTTGCAATTATAACGGAAAAGAAAATGCCAATTTATGATAGATAAAAGTGCCAAATTCAACAAAATGTCTATATACTTAAAGTAATAGAATATCATTAAAAAAACACTATAAGCTTAATTTAAAATATTAAAAGAATCAAATTTTAAAATATTTAATAATAAATTAAATTTAAATTAAAAATATTAATTTTATTTAAATAAATAAAAATATTCAAATTTAGCATGGCGGTGGAGGTATATAAATAAAATTTTCAAATATACATTAAATTTAACATTTATTTCTTAGACTTGAATCAATTTTATATTTAGGTAATCAAAAGGGGCAACAACAAAATTAGCCATTGATTTTGTTATTATGTGATAATCATTTAAATACACAATAAAGTTAAAAACGACTACTTACCTCTGAATTAAAAAATACACACTTTATTTCTTAGACTTAGTCAATTTTATATTTAGGTAATCAAAAGGGGCACCAACAAAATCAACCATTGACTTTGTTATTATGTGATAATATCTTAAATACACAATCAAGTTAAAAATGGCTACTTATTTCTGAATTTAAAATACACACTCTAATGTATATGAAGTCTATAACTATTCCCTCTCGACTCCAAATGAAAATGAAAGGCCCAAAAAAGTTTATAATAAAAAAAACACAATATTGAACTTTAAATATGTAGATTAACATCTCTATTTCTTGTTTTTTGTTTGTTTGTTTTATAGTTTGTCTATGACCTATGGGACTAGTATGTGGCTTGAGAAACCACGACTCAGGGGCATCTAAGTCGTTAAAATCACCTGGGGATCGCCCTTGGCCTGAGCCACACCAACCCTTAACATGGATGGATTTTTTGTCCCCATAGGTTTCGAACCGATGACTTTGACATCACAGAGTGCCTTAACAACACACTCCATCACCGACTATCCTACACCTCGGGGACCATCTCCATTTCTTGTGAAACCACTTAAAATAGGGCATTTCTCAGGATCATGTTAGGGAGCTTTACATCTACTAGCAATGAAAAAATTTAAACTGAATATGTCTAAATTGAATATTTAGTAGTGGTCAAACATTTCACTAATCAATGTAATTGGTAAATGAGATGAGAAATTGGTGGATCACAAAAAATTAACCAAAATTAAATCAAGGGACTAGATTAACTAAACTTTGGTATGGTATCTCTTTTTCATAATAAAAAGGACTATTAAAGTCAATGTAAGTTAAGGGGTGGCAGGTGTAGGGGGATTATCCATGATCCTAAAGGAAATTTAAATGATTCTTATTCCTAGGGCTTAGGTAACATTTCCAAAAATTCTATCGAGTCTTACACTCTTTGGGAAGGCCTTATAATAGCAAAAGAAATGCATATTCATAAGATACTTATCCATGGTGACTCCATGTTGGTGATCAAGGAGATCATTAAGATATCTGTTATCGGGAACAATGTCTTCTCTAGCATTATGTGTCTCATTCTCTTTCTCTCCTAGCCAAATTCGAAGACTACTCCTTAGTTCACATCAAGAGTGAGCACAATTATTTTGTTGATCGATGGACTAAGGTTGGCTCCAATATTGAAGAGGGTGAAATATTAGTCAATGAGGTTAAGGGGAGGCTCCCCATCCCATAGTCTATATGTATTGTGTATTTAATTCAGGGGTGTTGTAGTCTAAGGGAAAGTACGAGAAGTTATCGATAGATTCTTACATAGAAAAACACACATTACAACATCATATATAGAAACACATACAAGAACACGTAGACACATACACGAAGTGGGAGAATTAGATAGACAAAATAGTCTCTCTCTCTACATTACATAGCCACAAACACACACATTAGTGATATACAATGACTATTCGATTAAATTCTTCAATTGTTTGGTCAGTCGACTTTAACTATTTGTTCAACCGACTTTTACAGTCGACTTGACTAGTCGACTGGTGGGTCTAGTCAGCAAAGTTGACTAGCCCCTACAACATCTCATCCTCCCTCAATTCCTTTCTCGTCACGAGCAAGGGGGGAATTTGATTATTACAATGATTTATTTTTTTATAAACTCTACTGGCACCCTCGAAGAGGTTTTCACCAGTAGGTTGTATCATCTTTGAAGATCTTACAATATGAGAATGATAACTAGAGTAATAGAAAGGAAAATATGTTGATGTCAAACAATGATAGAATCTCTTTTCTTGGATGTTGCATGCTTTTTTAGGGATTTCCTTCTAGATGTACTATTTGTTCATGTGTTTCTTCAGGAATCTCCCATTCATGCATTCTAACATTTGGTGGAAGGGGTGTCATTTTAACTTGTACGTGTGATTCATATGATCCTTCAATGATTACCTCTGGAGTTCTTGACTAATGGCTAGTAGTCAGAATGTTTGACTCAGAGGGTGTGGGATTAAAAACTGGTACTTATGTCGAAAGGTCAATGTAGCCTCCGACTGTTATGTAGGATGATTTGTCAGGGCTCCAAATGTTGTCTGATAAATACTTGGGGCTATTTGTTGTAAATGGTGTGAAAAAATCTTCCATTCTTCAATGGAATATTGAGCCTCTATTCCCACTGATTTTAATTTCCCCAAAAAATCTAATTTTTCAGTCAAGGGGGCTTCTTGCACAGTATCCTACTCCGGGTCAAATTTCTTCTTGGCTTCTTGTGTTTTCTGTTTAACTTGGTTGAGGTGCTTGATGGATTTCTCTGTTACTTCTTGAGCTTTAGTCGCCTCTCTCAACCATTACTTTTCTTGTTTTGACAACTTTGTTTCCACTTCCTTTTCTTTTGTGATATGGGTTGATATGGCTGATTTGCACTTTGTGTCGGTGGTGAGCTCTCTTGCTTTCCTTAAATCAACAATTATTGTCCTTTTTTTTTTGATCTTGTTGTGAGTTGAAGAGAAGTACAGGGGACAATATTTTAGTACAGTGGTGAGGACTTCCGCTTGTGATTTGGCCATTTCTAGTTGTTGTTATATTTCCTTGAATTTTCCATGCTCCGACTACAAAACTGTTGTTGTTTGCTGAGCCAATATAGCCTAATTGCTCTTTAGTATTATGTTGTGCAAATGTTTGAGTTCTTTGTTTTTTTGTCTTAGGTGTTGGATTTCCGACTGATTGTTGGCACCTATGGTTATCACTGCTTCGACCAGACTTTTCATTTTGGAAAGAGGGTCGATTACTTCTATCGCATCTTCAATGCCCAACATTTCTTTGGCCAGCTAAGTACAATCTTTCAATACTCGTTTCTCATTGTTTCTCCTTGTTGTTTGTTGAAGGAAAATCTCCCCGTGGACAGGTAGATCTCCTCTTGAGAGCTAGACTCTTAACTCTTAAGACAGAAGGTGCTTAACATGGACACTGACTTCCTTTTAGATCTAGATAAACTAATGTGTGAGGAGGAAGGAGAAAATAAGTACCTTTTTACCAGTGTTTGTCCCTGCATAGTTCGAGTTGAGCTCCAACCTTAAACTCCTCGATGAGCCCTGTAGACAAACAAAGATACAACCATCTTCCTACTCCACTGAGATTATATTGAAACAGATCTATCTATTAGAGACAAGTTCATGTGAAATCAAACACAGAATTGAAAGAAACAGGCCAAGCATAATATGTTAATGAGAGCAAAAATGAAGAAAACTTACAATCATAGATGTGAGTGCAGCAGCTTCATCAAGTTCCCCTTGTCCAAACCCTTACTTAAATAGTCCACACACAGAATGTTGATGCTCCAAATGACGTACCACTCATGAGATCATAAGTTTGGTATAATTCTCAATATCCATTCCCCCTCCTCCATTGAAATCCCTCATTATATAAGATTTGGAGACTTAACCACCATGGAGAGAATCTCTCATCAGATCCACGAAGAAAGGGATCTCTAAGATATTTAGGGAGAAAATATCTCTTAAGGATTTTGGGGAGGAAATATCTCTCARGGATTTTAAGGAGGAAATATTTMAACCATCCATGAGATCCTCCACCTTCCCTAAAAAATAGGAAACCAAATGTGAGGTGGATCCTCACACTAATTACTTTATTTTTCATGAATATTAATAATAATTCATGTGCACTTGATTCTCTCACTTAATCAATTTCTTTTCCATGAATATTAATAATAATTCATGTGTGCTTAGTATTTTTTGCCTTCATGTAATATATCCCTCCTCCACATTGACTAGGGATTGTGACATAGGTTATTCCATGGTGTCAAGGTGTATGCGACACTTATATGACACTTTACGACACTTAGGGCGAGGTACCTAGGTGTGTAAATTTCATGTGTAACACTATCAGTTAGGCACCATCCCCGAGGGCCCTTTTCCATCTATTTGTGGCATATTTTGTTACTTCATCATATAGGTTGAGCATATGTTCATTTGATGCAACTTATGGTTCAAATGTTGTTTCTGCAGGGGGTTTTGTCGACCCGACTAGCTTGAAGGTTGTAAATTTAATCTCCTTTGGAGTATTGTCTTTTTCTTTTTATTGCCCTTTTTTGTAGGTTTTTTCTCCTTCTCTATTCTGGCTCCATTTCCTTTTCTTGTATAATATTTCTAATTTTTTTTATCAATATCCTCCTGTGGTTCTAGCTGCGTGAGGGGGTCCTTCCTGCCATTATTTTTCCCTTGACGTTGTTCCCAATTTTTTTATGTTTTTCTCGTATGTTATGGCGGATTTGAATGGTATTTCTAAAGACTTCCCAAAGGAGGATTCTCTGGTGGAGGTTTTTGATCCACATTATTTTGAGAACAAAATAATGGTAGAGATATAACAATGAAATATATAGATATATTGTAATAAACACAGAGATATAGTAATGCACAATTTTTATTAATGAGAGAATATATAGAAACTGTAAAATTACAGAGTGAATTACTCACTAGAATGGTGGTAGCTTATCTATGAGAAGAGATGTGATGGTTATGCTCATTCACAAGAAGATGATGATGTTTACAATGAGGCTCTAGAGGCCTTTTTAACATAAATAAAATCCTAAACCCTAACTCTAAAACAGTCTCTCTTTTTACATTATATATCCACGCACACATGCACACACACACACACACACATATGAATGATATATAGTTACTGGTTGGTTATATTCTTTAACTATTTGGTCAATCGACTCTAACTGTTTGTTTGACCAACTTCCTTGATCCACTTTTGCAGTCGACTTGACTAGTTGACTGGCGGGTCTAGTCGGTAGAGTTGACTAGCCACTACAACAAGGGGACATATGGAAACTTGTCGATATGGGAGGCCACATGATCAAGTAGTTCACACATTCAAATATATTCAATATTTATGGGTGCATTCATTTTGGTTTGTGTGAAGGAGGGTTATTCAGTGTTATGGTTTAGGTCATGGAATTCACTCCTTCTCTAGGAAGTGAGGTATACCACTATGATTTGTGGGTTTTTTGGGGGCTTGTGGTATTTTGTTTCCATAGTTATATTATTCCTAAAGGCCTAAGTTCAATGCTGGTATTGACCCTGGTTCTAACCAGAATCTCTCTGGTCACCAGGTTCTTCCCTTTCAATTCTGGTAAATTAAGAGTTCATGCTCCTGTCTTTTTGGGTTTTAATTTTGTAGACTCTTTCTTTGACTCTGTTTCTATCAATCCTAGGAGTTGTTTTTCTTGTGGGTGGTGGTTTGGTCACTCTGGCTATTTCTTCCTTTCTCCTATTTCGGTTATTTCTGGAAGTTGGTTTGGCTATGATTCAAGGATCAAAAATTTTGGTTGTTTGTTCCATTCCAAAATGGATCCCTCTTGAAGTGATTTGAAGCGCATTCTTCATCAATATGAAGAAATAGTTAAGGCCAAAGTTGGCTCTCCAACAAGTCATGACAAACTGGGGGAATTGGACCAGTTGCTCCAAGTTCCAATTCAATGCATTGACAACTTGAAATTGGAGTGTCAGTATTTCAAGTCATTGATTATGCCACATCGCTTTGAATCAACTTCATACCACTAGGCTTCAATAGTATCCCATCTCGACAATTTAGATGAGGAATAGGGGAGTTGAGACATAGTTCCAATGGATGTTGAAGGAAATTATTTTCCTCAAGGTGGAGTGCATGAAGTTCTAGATAATGAATCTATCCATCATTAAAAAATTTATAGAATAGTCTTTTTGTGGGGTCAATTTGTAAAAGAAGTATGTAGTCAAACTATCTAGAAGTTTTATAGGGAGTTGTCTATGTTTTTTAGTATTATAGTAGTAGAATAAGATATATGTTGGGTATGCGCTATATTATTTTCATGACTAGACCTAGTGTTTGTGTTGCATCAAGAATGCAAGGAGTAACAAGGGGGTGGACCCCCCAATTTTTTTTGGGCAGTTTTTGTGTTCGTTTTTAGTGGTTTTTTAGCATATTGTTTTCGCCAATGGTTTTCTAATTCCAATTAAGTAATTAGGGTTGTTGACTAATCCTAGTCAATGGATTATGGGATTTGGATGTCATGGGATCATATATATATATATATATATATATATATATATATAGAGAGAGAGAGAGAGAGAGAGAGAGAGAGAGAGAGATTGTATTTTAAACAATGAANTAGTGGTTTTTTAGCATATTGTTTTCGCCAATGGTTTTCTAATTCCAATTAAGTAATTAGGGTTGTTGACTAATCCTATTCAATGGATTATGGGATTTGGATGTCATGGGATCATATATATATATATATATATATATATATATATATATATATATAGAGAGAGAGAGAGAGAGAGAGAGAGAGAGAGAGAGAGAGAGAGAGAGAGAGAGAGAGAGAGATTGTATTTTAAACAATGAATACATATTATGAATGGAATATTAGAGGTGAGACTCTAAACAGGTTGTTGGTTTTCTCAGTTTGGGTTTCTAGGGTAAAATCTTTGTGTAATGTGTGTGTGTTCTATTGTATCTTTTTTTTTATTAAGAATCTATTTGCAATCATTAATTGTATAAGGTTAAAATATACATTTGGTATCAAAGCTATTATTGGCTTCAGAGGGATGCCTTTACGGATAAGGGTCTGGCTCGACTCTATGATAAACCTTGTTACAGTAGGAGATTTGTAGTATCGATTCTTCGAGTGAAAATAAATGGTGAGTAGTTCGAAAATAGAGATTGATAAATTTAATGGGAAAAGTTTTGAGTTGTGGAAGCTCAAGTTGGAAGATCTGTTGGTGGATAAAGATTAGTGGATCAATGTGGATCCAGGTACTACACCTACATAAACGTCAACAGAATATTAGGAAAAGTTGGATCAGAAGGAGAAGAGAACAATTTCGGTTGTGACTCTTAGATTCAGTATTATTGAATGTGTCAGGGAAAGCTACAAAAAAGGAACTATGGGATAAGTTAAGGGGTTTGTATCAGTCAAATTCCTATTGATGTTCAGATTAGTCACAATCCCAACAACAACCTCACAAGAATAAAATATATGCCTGCATTTTTATAGATGTGGTACTCCTCTGTTATGGTCTGAAAGTTATGTCTTGGTGTACTCAAATTAATTTTCTAAATGAGGAATACTAGAAAGAAAACCTTGATTTTTATTGCTTTCAAAATATAAAGAAAATATGAAAGTGTATATTCACAAAGAATAATTCCGGAGAAGAGAACCATGAATATTTCATAGATTGAAATAAGATATATACAAAATATTACACAATAATAAAGAAACAATAATATGAAAAAAAAATATTCCTCACATCCATCACAATATTATAAAATTTGGTCACATTCATAAGATAGAAAAATATGACTCCACAAAATAGAGAACTTTAAAAGAATATTTCATTCAAAAAAAGAAAATATTATGATAGGTGGACTTCAAAACTCTCTCTCTCTCTCTCTCTCTCTCTCTCTCTCTCTCTCTCTCTCTCTCTTAAACTTAGAGTTTGATAAATCATTAAAGTTACACCTTAAGGTAGTTTTCTTGGGAGTTCAAAATAATAATAGTCTGGTTACAATAAAATTAAAAGTTTGTGTTTGTCCAAATGGAGTAGGATGGGGGTCCCATGGACCATAAAAGAAAGTGTAACAAGGCTGGACTTGAAAGAAGAAAAAGGAAATGATCAGAGATTGGTTATGGGTTCTCAAGAAACTAAAAACACACAACTGGACGATTTTTGAATGAGAAGTATAAAGAATAGGAGACTATGAAAAATGACCAGTTTACTTATTCTGATGGATTTTTCACTCTCATTATCTAATTGTTGAGATTCTTTTTTAATTCTCTTTTCCTAGAATTCTGTGACCGGTTGTAACTACTTTTTCTTAATCTGGCTCTATTATTTTTGTTAAGGCATTCTTTAACCAATTTTCAATATAATATCTCATCCGTGCAACAATTGTTTATTTCCTTACCTTTATGTCAAATAAAAAGTTATCCATATCTATAAAGTCCATTGAAAGTTGGTGTAATGTATCCTCAATGTCTTCATTTTTGTTCACATGGCTAACTAACAAAATTTCCACTTATTGTTCTATGTACTCAGTCAAACTATTAAATTTCTCAGCAGATGCAATTTTCAATATGTCCAAATTTTCTTCAAACCGTTCTCTTGTCATAATCATGGAGTTTAATATTAATTTTGGGTCTTCAATTTCTCCATTTGTTCCAACCAAATCAATCTCAATCAATTTAAAATATGACTCTCCCCTTTTGACACTTATTGTATCACAATCGACCAATATTTATTTTAAACACTTTATTCTCTTTATCCAACATGCTTTGAGTTTCTTTATGTGGACTAGGGAAGGAAAGTCCTCCTCTTTTATTCTATACTCACTCATGCTTCAAACTTTTACAACAAACATGGAAACAACCCCTTTATAAAACTCCTCATCATTCTCTTGGTCGGCTTGAAGGTATTGTCTTAAATTTTTAGTCCTTGATCCCAAAGAAACAAAACTATTTTCTAGTTCCCATGTCTCAATAATAAGAGACACTCTTTTCTTGATGTTTTCTCCAACACATCATCTAACAACAATGAGCATACTTTATGTTCCTCTTAATTTGGAGCTTGATTTTGGTGTTCCATCAAGACTCTTCCATGGCTACATTGTAGCAATTGGGCTGAAAAAGATAAGTGGGGGAATCAAAGAGTTCTCTAATTATCTAATTCTTTTTTTTAGAATGGTGTTTTCAATCTCCATTTCTCCAAGTGACATTTTCAAGGCTTCATCGGTAACTTCATGAATTTGTATCATTTTTTTATGATGGAACTCCATTAAAATCAAATTCAAAACTATATTTCCCTTGGACCTTTTTATTTTTTAAATGAACCTTTTCAATGACCAATTTATTTGAACTTTTGTCGAATAGGGCACTATGAAAGGTAAGGGATTCTTCTTCAAATAAAATTGGCTCCTTTGTTGCCAATTTGTTTGTGAATTCAATGTTTTCCTACATCCTTTTATGTTCATCCAAAAATTCTATGTATTCAATATTTACATCTAGGTCCATATCTTCAAGAACAATTTCGTCTTTAGGTGCACCCTCATTTCCTCCTTCTTTGTTTGTTTATATTTTCCTTTTGTTGGTCACTGAAATTTTATGAGGTCTTTCCATAATTCCCTTAGGAGGGTTCTAATCTTCCTCCATCATTGAAATTGTCTATTGAATATTTCCTTTGTTCTCGAGCTACTGGCTGAGATTTTTGTTTTTGTAGGCTACTTTTCTGAGAAAAATTATGAGAATGAGTAATATTTTCATTTACAAATCTTCCCCCTTGTCTATATTGATCAATAGTATTAATAACAGTCTCAATGTCCTCTTGTTTTTTTTGTATAACCATTGCTTGAGGGTCCTGACTATCGCCTTCTTCTTCTTTGAATAGGAATGAATTAGTAAATGAGACACTATAGCCAAAATATGTCATATGATTCATAAACAAGTGGTTAGAGTCGAAACCTTTGATTTCATATGCTAACATTAAAATATACTGATCAAATTGAACTGGAATTTCATCAATATTTGTAGTATTTTTCAACATAATCTCCCCAATTCTCCACGAGAAAGGAATGATTTAATTTTTTCTTTTTTCATGGAGAAAATTGGCCCAAATTTTGTATTGTCTACATACCTCTACAACAAATATCTTTTCTGACACGTAATATGGGAGATTTGAAGGTCTTTCTCAAGAAAAATAAATTTTGATAACACTAAAGTTCTCCATCGCTTCAATGCTTCCTTTCTTATCTAGAAAAGTTGTTTCTTCTAAAGATAATATTGATGTGTTTGGTCCAAAGATAAGCTTTTTGAAAGAGGAAACAAATGCATTGTGTACTTCATAAAAATAATACATAGCCTTCTATTTCCATAAGGCCGGGGACCACATCTGAACAGGGTCAATTTTATAATTGACTCATTTTCCCAATTGCAAACCTTTGAAAATGTGATAGTATGTTATGGAGAAAATTGGATATGAGGACATGTAGAATTTCTTGTTCTTCCTGAAATTTGATAACTGAAAATATATTTCTCCAAAAATAATCTTTTCCCAATAAAAAATCGCTTTCTCGTGAATTGTAAAATGTAATATATAGAGAGTCAGTTGGGGAATGGTAACCGTAGATTCTTGACCAACTACTTTGGAAAAGAGACATTCCATTTATCGATAAGGGTTTTTTAACAAAATGACCTGGATGTTTGATAAATCTTTTGGCATCATTGTCAGGTATTTGAGATACTCTTGCAAAAGCTCCAATCCACCATTTCTTTCCTTCAAGAAACTCTTATCTTCATCTCCTTTAAATGTGATTGTCAGCTTTGGGACTCTGGGAATTTTAGTGAAGATTGAAGGTGCTAGAGAAATAAGGAATTCTCATTGAAGTTGAATTATTCTATGGTTTCTATCAAACTTGTCCATGCATAAGGAAACTACTTCTTTGAAATCGAAAAGCTCTAGTACACAACATGCTAAAGAAATCCCTAATGTCCAAATTTGTTTGGAATTTATTTTTGGAAGCAGTAATGATGAATAATACCAGTATGGTCTTGACCACTGAAACTTTTGATCTTCTCATCCAAATGAATTGTTGGTGTCTCCACAGAATTGTTCTCTTCTTTTGGTTGTCATCCTTATTCAATTCGATGGGCTAATGTAGAGTCCTTTTAGAACATTAATACCAAAGAAAACCTTTTTACCATAATATACCTTGAAACTCTTCTTTCGAAGGAATTCTTAATATAAATTAAATTTGAATTTATGGAGAATTGTCTCGAGAAGATCATCATTAATAACAACATTTTAATACTTCAATTATTTCTTATTTTCCGTGAGATTTGCATTAAATGTACTTTGGGGAGAGCGAAAATATGACACATGTATTACCATCGGCTAGTGGAGAATCAAATGTATGTAAAGAAATATTAAAATAACCATGAAACCACGAACATGTGGACCCGCGGTGAGACTTCAAAAAAATGATTAAGTATGAAGAATGGATCGGTCGGATATAGGGGATCGAGGGTATGTGGAGTGTTAATGAAATGATTGATACCCATTGTTATAGAGTTATTTTCCACCTAATAATTAGTTTATTATCACTTATAGATCACTTAATATCTAGGTCATTATCCCCTATAAACCCCTTATTTTAACCCTTAAAACCTACCATTTTTTCCTTGGGTTTTTAGCTAAGTTTCTTTTCGGTCACCCCCTGCCTTCATTAAAAGAGTGAACGAAAGGGATTCATTCACCCCATGCCTTCATTAAAAGAGTGACAAAAAGGTTTGGTCACCTTTTTCCTTCATTGAGGGGGCGATCAAAAGGGATGGTCACTCCTTTTGGCCTACCAAGGAGAGACCAGTCGCTCTATCTATGTGTCTAGGGAGAGACCAAGACTAGAATCTCCTATTTTTGGATTTGGTTTTGATGGATAAGACCTCCGACTGATTTCTCAGGGTTTAGACTCAAGAAGGCTTCCATTATGACATCAAGAATCTTATCCTAATAACTATATGGCCTTATCCCTAAATCCCTATAAGAACCAAACCATTTCTCATGGAAAAGGAGGAGAAAGGACCTAACAAGGTTACTCTGGTGATTTGGTTGCAATACTTGGGCAAGGAGCTTGGAAAGAGGCCATCTATTCAGTCTACATCTATAAGTTCTAATATTTTTTCTTTGATTAATAGAAGACATACTGGATGTTTCCCTCTATCTAATTGTTCATATAATTTTATGTATTCATTGGTAGAGAATTAGTATAATTATGTGTTATGATATACTATTAGATCTGTTGTCAATCCATGCATGATTTCTTTAATCTTTGAGGATTGTTTTCATGTATGAATCAGATCTAGGAACATCCTTAATTTATGTCTCTATTCATGTCTTAGGCGCTGGTACAACCTAAGGGAGCTCGACTCCTGAAGGGTGAAAAATCCCTACAACACCCATGGTGAAACTTCAATAATTATACTAAGTAAAAGAGTGAATCAAGTTGACGGGGTCAAGGATGTAAAGTGATAAAAGGAATGGAGGGTCGTGACACTGTGGGTTCACAGGTGTGAAAGGTTTTGCAGAGATGAAGCATAACAACCTGTGAAGCATGATAGACTTCAAGAAATAGACCAAGTATGGGTGAAAAATGGATACGACAAAACTTGACGATGCATTTTGGAGGTAAAATTTTGCAACAAGAAAGAATTTGATTCGTGAACCCACAACAATGAGAAATTATTTCTAAGTGTAGAAATGAAATATACAAGGGATCATTTGTGAAATAATTAATACATTTGTGGGTCAACAAGTCCATGGTAAACAAACTATTCCTGTGGAAGAAGTTGTGCAACGTGGGGATGAAATATGGAGACTCGATGATAGAGAATATGAACGCATTCAATATTATGGTAAGTGAGCTATTGTCTGTTGATATTAAGAATTTTTATGAATATAAGTGTATCAATTTATTGTTGGAAAATGTTTAACAGGTAACATATGCTTGTCATTGATGGAAAGTACAGCAATGAAGATGGCATGGGCACAGGAAGAATGTACAAAGGATTGTTGGCATGTTTTACAGGTAGCGTAGACTTGTCATTAATGGTAAGTACAGTAGTGATGTTGGCTTATGTACAACAGTGAAGATGGCAGGATCAGAGTGTGCATGTGAAGACTCTACAGAGGTGGATTCGGAAGTGAAAGCTCAGGAGGAACAGCATCGAGGAGCACGCGCACATCAAATCTCAAGATACAGGAGTTCGCAGAAGAGAAGGGAGACAGAGATCCACAATCGTTGGATCTCATTCAGAAAACCCGTCAGTCGTTAGATCAGACAGGAGCTGCACGAGGTTTACCATCGGGAAAATCCAAGGTGAAATCCCGAAAGAACGAGGGTCGTCAGATCTGAATATAGACAAGAAGAGCGCGCTAAAGAGAAGGACAGGTCTCAGCCGTCAGATCCGAGTGCAGTGTCTGACCACCATTGGATCGAGGAGAACCTGCACGTTCTTTAAAAGTTCAAGGAGGTTTGGCTACGGTCATGGGGATAACGGTCATATGGGACAGGAGATCTAGTGTGTAAAGAGCGCGTTGGAGTTTCAAGGATCGCGTTTTGGAAATGTCAAAGAAACAATGCAACAGGAATCTCGATTTCCCGATATGAAAAATCACGATGTAATCTGAGCCGTCAGATCAAGCTTTAATCTGGACTGTTGATTCCACTCAATGGAGAGGCAGCGGGGATCGAGAGTTGGACATGTCAAAGTTTATTGACATCAGGAACCCCGAAATCGTGTTGTGTGAAATCCCGACTGAACCTGAACCATCAGAACAAAATGTGATCTAGACCGTCGACCCAACTCATGATAGCAGACCACGTCAGCAAGGGACACGTGGCACAACCAGGTAATGAGAGGTGTCAGGATGATTCAACACTTTAGGCACATGTAAGTCATGAATTAGAGTGACACGTGGAAGTATTCAACACGTGTCAATCCACGTGTGACGTTAGCAGAGTTTCGGGGATCACAACATGGAGAGGCAAGTAAACAGTGCAACAGAAATGTCGAAATCGCGATATGCGATATCGCGACGTATTTGCAGCCGTCAAATTAAGAAGTGATCTGGACCATTGATTCTCTTCATGGAGTATCGAGGATCGAGACTTTGAAATGACAAAAACACTTGACAACAAGAACCCCGAAATTGCGATATGCGATTTTGCGATTTAATCGCAGCCGCTGAATAGAGATCAGATCTAGACCGTTGATTTAACTTCTTATCGAAGTTTCGGGGATCACGAATTCAAGAGGCAAAGAACTCAATGCATCAAGAATGTCGATTTCGCGATATGCGAAATCACGATTGAATCTGGACCGTCAGATCAAGAAATGATCTGGACCGTTGATCTGACCTCTCACGGAGTTTTGGGGATCGCGAATTCAAGAGGCAAAGAACTCAATGCATCAAGAATGTCGATTTCACGATATGAGAAATCGCGATTGAATATGAACCATTAGATCAAGAAATAATCTGGACCATTGATCTGACTTCTTCATGGAGTTTCGGGGATCGAGATTTGTAAGTAACAAAAACTATGAATGCCAAGAATGATGAAATCACGATGTGTGAAATCCCGATTGGATCTGAACCGTTGGATCAATTATTGATCGGAGGGTTATTGTTCTCTCTCACAGTTAACTACTGATTTTGGATTCAGTTAGCAAAATGGACTCATGATTGCAAATCAGTTAGCGTTTCAGTTGGCCTTTCAATTGCTTGGACAATTGTCTTTCTTTTGCCCAAGGAAATGGGAAGTGGAACTGCCATGGGGGTGTGTATAAAAGTAAATGAGACAGACTGTGTATGGTTGGCTATTCTAGAGGAAAAATAGCTCGTAATAGAAACAGAAAGGATGAGCTTCACTGTTACAGAGAAGACGAAGAGTCACAACTGCTAGAGAGGCTGAGGAATCTCAGCATAACACCCAGTGATGCTGAACGCGTGGGAAAAATCGCCAGAGAAGCTGAAGAGTTACTATGATGATCAGGCAGAGCACTCGAGAGGTGGAGGATATCGACACGGTGTGAGCATGTAGAGGAATTGCGCACATT
>ML785125.1:262825-279107 GCA_009831015.1 Picea engelmannii | reverse complement strand
ATTCACCTAATTCCTGGGAGTGTTCCTCCTAACATCAGGCCATACAAATACCCTTATGCCCAGAAGAGTGAAATTGAGTGCATGGTTGAAGAAATGTTAGAGGTTGGCATTATTAGACCTAGCCAAAGTTCTTACTCTGCACCGGTGGTAATGGTATTCAAGAAAGATGGTTCATGGCATATGTGTCCAGATTATAGAGAGCTCAACAAGATCACTATTAAAGATAAGTTTTCAATTCTCGTCATTGATGAATTATTAGATGAACTACATGGAGCTCGAATTTCTTTAATACCAAGTGCATGATGAATATTTAATAAAATATCCTTTCCACACATGAATTACCTTTAGAATATGCATAATTATAAATAGAAGCCACTAGAAAGCCCATAGAAAAGTGTGACATTTACTTAATGTTAGTTCTAAATCACTACCCTTTTCTTGTAAATCCGAGCAAATTTCAATGTACTATAAATGACTCAGATATCGTGCAAATTATATGGCTTGTCACAATATGCAGTGCAAAACTATTGGAAGTGCGGAGGTGTGAAAGTGAATGCAAATAACTGGTATGAATTCTCCACACAAGTGTTGAAAATACACTTAAGTGTTGGTTTTTCTAGTGATATACCTTTGTGGAGTGCGGAAGACACAACAACATCGAGTGCGGACATATGTTCATAGAAAAAGTCTCCGGACAACTTGAAAAATGCTCGAGTACAAAAGGCTTTTGACTAGGAAATTTTGCAAACATAAATACATTGCAGAGCTTGAATTTCTTCAAGGACAAATGCATGACCCATATTTACTAAAATGTGTTTTCCATACACATACATTACCTTCGAATATGACTAATCATAAATAAAAACCGTTATCCATCCCATACAAAATTAGGACATTTTCTTTGCACTAGTTCTAAATCCCTGCCCTTTCCTCGTAAACATGAGCAATTCAATGTGCCATAAATGACTCAGTCACCGTGCAAATCACGTGGCTTGTCACAATTTGTGATGCAGAACTATTGCAAGTGCGAACATCTGGAAGCACCACAATGCATGAGTGCAAGAGGATTAGTATGAATTCTTCGCACAAGAATTGAAAATAGCACATATGTTGATTGTTCCGGGGAAACACATGTGCACAATGCAGAAAATATAGTTGTGTGGAATGTTGAGAAATGGTCAAAGAAAAAGGATCCGAACATAAGGAGCAGTGCATTGTACATGGTAATATTGACCATCTTCTACATAGCAATCATCTTTTTAGATTGGATGCATTTTTCATATACTCCTGCACATTATTTATTTGATGCATTCCATGTCCCCTTGCATTTTTGTTACTCTTCTATTGAATTGGGAAATGGATTAATAGATCATTTCTTGGTTTGTTTAAGCAATAAAGATATAGAGGCATTGGAATTATATGAATATGAACTAAGATTTGATTTCTTGCATGAATTGCATCAGATTCGTGACATTAACATATATCTTTCAAAAATGTAGTTGCATGCATCTTCAAATGTAAATGAAAATGGGAAAGCACTATCGAGACATATATTTTGCATATAATGACCAACACAAAGGTTAAATAAAACACAAGAACAAACTCTAATAAAACACAATAGATGCACTTTTTTTCCACCTTTGATTGTTTCTAATTGTTTCCTACATTGTGTCTGAAATAGACTTTTTTTTTCCACCTTTGATTGTTTCTAATTGTTTCCTACATGTGTCTGAAATAGACCTTGACCGACTTAACTTGCAAAATAATAATCAAGTCCCAATTCTATTTGGCTAATAGAATAGAAACGTACAATATTATTACATTTCATTGCTTCCGACATGGTTGGTTGGAACATTGGATTTGACATAGGGGATGGTAGGTGGCTTGGACCATAAAGAGGCGAATGACTCCATATGTTAGGTACTTGATTTGGTTGTCGTTATTATTAAAGTGGGTCTTCTCGACCACAAACGCCAATCTCAACAACAAACGTTATAATCCTCATGGCATCTAGAAGAATGGCTCTTCCCCAAGACTTGAAGCCAACCCAATCCATTCCCAATTGCGTTGTTGTCCTTCTTCACGTCAATATCCTCCTTGTCTCTAGTTGAACGAATTTGTTTTTTGGTTCCGAATAAATGGGCCAATTAATTAAACCATATTTTTCAATTATGTGTATCAACTACACCAACTTACTCCACATGTAAAGTTGAAAATATGTTTTTTATTCAGTTTTCAATATAATTTAATTAAATTATAGAGTATAGTAGGTATTAAATTTACATTTTATTAATTTTAATTTTATTTAAATATAACGATGGTATTATAGTCAATTTGGTTTAGCTTGAGTGGTTACGAAGAATGATTGCTAATCTTCTTATCTAAGTTCAATTCACATGCTTAGTATTAATACATCGGATCTTATTAGAACTTTGTAGTTAAGTGCGTTCAGGCTAGAGTAGTACTGGGATGAAAGTCTTAGTGTTTTGTCCATTGGATGTAGCTTGGGTGGTTGGGAGGAATGATTGTTACCCTCCCAACCGAAGTTCAATTCCTTGTGAGTGACATGTTGTGCCCTTAAATGAGTAAAATGCTCTTATTGTTAAACCCCCAATAAAAATACTCAACCTCCCTATATTCTAACAAACACCAATATCCAATATCATAAACCACATGAAAAATAAATAAAAATGAAATCATAATCATATCTTTTAAAACAATGGACTTCCAATGTATTTCCCTATGTGCATAGTCATTATTCAACTATCTAGTGGACCTTCAACATTTTATAGATGAAATTATTAATTAATATTAATATACAAAGGTCATGAAACGCACGTTTAAATGTATTTTGTCTTATTTACGGTGGTTAAAACAAACGTTTATTTATACGCGGTAATTATGACTAAAATCTATAGACTTTGGCATTATATTCATGCAATTGAAAATGGTGGACTTCCCTAGGTTGAGGACTTAATGTTTTATCTATATGTATAATCATTTGCAACTATTTGGTGGACCTCATATGTTGTACATGAAATTAGTTAGTTAATATTAAAATAAAAAATGTCATAAAAAGGACATTTATATGAATTATGAATTATTTAAAGTGGTAAAACAAATGTGTATTGATGAAAGCCTTCCCATTCATCATTGATCGTAAACTATTTTGTAAACATCTAAATATAATCAACAATAAAAGAATATCGTAAATTTTATTGTGTTTTTACTTTTTACGAAATCAAAAAAATATGGTAATTTACTCTAAAGTTGGTAAGATGGGCGTTAAAACAAAAACACGTATTTTTATTAATTAATTGTACAAATTGCCTCTTAAAAGTAAAAGCAGATCAAAATTAAAGCAGATAATGAAAATAGAAAATTGCCCTATTGGATGCCAATAACTCTTGTCAAATCTTCTCACCCAATAATGAGCATATTTAATGATGTAAATTTTTCTTTAGATTTTTTGAAATCATGTTGTGTATTTATAATCATTTTTTAGATTAAAATTTGAAAATTCTAAAACATTAAAGAAAGAGGAAACATCAAGATATCAATTTCAAAATATTTGTCATACTATTAATCTTCCTAACCTTTTAACTCAACAAAACTATGGGGATCTTGGAAAGCTTCTCTTAATGTTTTTCAAGCACAAAAACAAAATTCTAAAGAATTTCAAGTAATCCCTTACCCTCTTAAGGTCTGATAGACCAATTCGGTCTGTGTTAATCATCATCATCATCATCATAAAGTAGACGATGCTTAATGAAGTGGTGTTACTTTTTGTATGTTTTCTGAAACCAACTGTTGGTTTTGCAGGGGGGCGATGAGCTTCTTTGGTAGAACCTAGTTTCTATGAACATGGACATCTATGCCCGTGGGAATATAAGGAGGGACAAACTGGTAGGTACTTACTGAATCCTTATTACTCAAGTCTTTAAAGGAGCAGACACTTCCAATCTGGTTGAAGACCCCATTAATTGTATGCCCGTTTTCGTGAGAATATGACCATCTGGTTGTCCTCAGAGCATTCTCAATATTTGGATTCCCCATCGATAAGTTTCTCCTATGTCGGATTTCTCTTTTTTTCATTATTGTTCACTGTGGTGAGTAAGATAATGTTAAAGAGCATGAGAATGGATTGAAGTCGGATGTTGAGCATTCTCAATATGAGGCATATTAACATATTTTTTTCTAAAAAAAATATACTTATCTAAAAACAAAGTTTAAATTAATTTTAATCATAAAATATTTAAATATTTTAAATTATGAAAACTTAAAAAAATTTAAATTATTTTTTGTCATAAAATATTTAAATATGATTTTTAAATACTTTAAATTATGAAAAAATAAAATAATGAAATATATTTTTATAAAATAATTAGTTATCTAAAAACTAAGTTTAATTTAATTTTAATCATAAAATATGTAAATATGATATTTAGATACTTTAAATTATGAAAAAATAAAATAATGAAATTGGGTTAAAATTAGAACAAGAATTTAATTATATTTTCATATTACTTTATAGAAATAATAAATAATGACACTATTAAAATATTAAAATTTAATTATATTTTCGAAATAATAAATAGTGATACAATTAAAATATTAAAATTTAATTATATTTTCATATTACTTTATAGAAATAATAAATAGTGAAACAATTAAAATATTAAATTAGATTGTGTTGAATAAAGATAAGGGGAGAAAAAAATAAATCTTGGCATTTAAATTGAACATAGTTACATCTAATTTTTACATAAAATCATTCCAGCAAAACAATATTTCCCAAATAACCATTCCTTGCTGCATGCATAAGGTGCCATGAAAGATGTATGCGACATGCATAAGCTGCCATGAAAGAATCCTAACATTTAAGATGTAGGGAGACGAGGGTGATGAGCATTCCACATAATTTCATCTGGGAAATTCAGTTTTGCTCGCGAGCCTCTGAACTTGTTAGCAGCCTCGTCGTAAGCACGAGCAGCCTCCTCTGCGGTATCGAAGGTGTCGAGCCAGACCCGAGAAGGCTTGGTTGGATCACGAATTTTCTCTGGTGATGTGGTGCTGCCATGATACAGAGACGAGTCGGACGCGCAGACACAACATTTCCTGTGCTTTTCCATGCCTCGTTTGTGTAGTGTTGCTGCTACTTGTGTTGTCCCTCATTCCTCCTCTGTCCAAACACTGCTATGAAAAACAAGACAGTAGCATGTCGTGAGATAAGTTGTGGAAAGCCATACATTCAAAATCGAATTTGAATTTGGTTTTGGAGCACGCGAGTCCATCCACCAACTTGCAGTTGGAATTAATTATGATGATGGGATGGTCCACCGATGAAGTGACGACCACCGACGATCCAGTCACCGGATCACTTTTGTCAGACTTGCTTGAAAGAGAGTCGAAGAAGGCATCCAACCAACGACACATGATGGTTTGACGATGAAGTTGGTCAACAACATCCCTTCTCATCTAGAATATGAGCTACAATTGATCTTTTAAGAAGCTACATTGGTGAGGCAGCTCTGGCACATAATCTGCATTTGGGTGGAGCTTAATACCGAGGAAATCATCATCCTTAACCTTTTCACCGAGCAGAGTAGGAGGAGACTCTTTCGTGATTGGGAAACTCTCCAAAACCAGGGTAGGATCGACATTCTCCTCTCGGGAAGAGTGGAGAAGAGAGGCATGTCGGTATGTGGTTGTTATCAAAAGAGAGTCCAGAGGGGACTGGCGAGGTACCGGAGGGAATTCTTCTTCTATGTAAACTTGGTGGCTTTCATCCCCCATCCAAATCTGGTCTGTGAAGGGATAATTCATTGAGGGTGAACCAACAAGGATTAGGCTAATGGAGGTGGGCGAAATTGGCACAAATGAGGGACTCAGACATAGTCGTCTTGCTCTAAAACTGTAGTAGGCTGGGACACACTTCGACTTACCCCTCTCGCGTGGAATTGCGTTGGGATGAATATCAGAAGGCTAGGGGAGAAAGGGAGAGAAGAGCAGAGAACCATGCGCAAGAAATATTCTAGTGAGGGAGGAGGGAGCCACCCATAACACCTGAACAAAAAAAATGGATAAGTTGGTAAAATTGGTGATGAAAACCGCCATTAACTTCAAGTTGACAACCTGTAATAGCCTTGTAATAGTCTTGTAGCACTCCAGCTCTCGCACTAAGCATCCCATTAAGTCTCCCATGTTGCACAACTGCACCACCATCCAAGCTATGTAAATGCTATGCATTCTGAGGAGAAGAGGGAGATAGGTCGTGAAAGGGTGTATTTACTACCCTTGGTGCATGGTGTCCAAATGTCACCCCATGGGAAACTAATAAACCTAATAATTGGTAAATGAAATTCATAACATTAATTCTTTGTCTAATAATTTTATTTTAATTTTCAAAATGTCATCTAAGGTGATGTTTACTTGTCCTAAAATGTTTCTAAATAAATTTATTGATTATAATGTTTTCTATTAATTTGATTAATTTGATTGATAAATAAAGTTTTCTCTTAAAATGTATCTAAATAAATTTATTGATTAATAAAGTTTTTGGTTAAATATATTTGTAAATTTAATTTATTGATTAATAATTTTTTTACTAAATATATCTGTAAATTTATAAATTAATGGTATAAGAAGTGTTATAAAGTATTTATTAATGTTTATATTTCTAGAGGGCATAGTTCCACATGTCATAGTTCCAGAGGGCACAGTTCCAGAGGTCATAGTTTCAAAGGGATTAGTTCCAAAGGGCGTAGTTCCAGAGGTCATAGTTCCAGAGGCGTAGTTCCAGAGGGTGTCGTTCCATAGGTCATAGTTCCAAAGGGTGTAGTTCCAGATGGCATAGTTCCAGAGGTCATAGTTGCAAAGGGCGTAGTTCCACAGGTCATAGTTCCAAAGGGCGTAGTTCCAGATGGTGTAGTTCTAGAGGTCATAGTTCCAGAGGGCGTAGTTCCATAGGTCATAGTTCCATAGGTCACAATTCCACAAGTCATAGTTTCAGAGGGCATAGTTCCACAGGTCATAGTTCCAAAGGGCATAGTTCCAGAGGGCGTAGTTCTAGAGGTCATAGTTCCAGAGGGCATAGTTCCATAGGTCATAGTTCCATAGGTCACAATTCCATAGGTCATAGTTCCAAAGGGCCTAGTTCTAGAGGGCGTAGTTCCACAGGTCATAGTTCCAGAGGGCGTAGTTCCACAGGTCATAGTTCCAAAGAGCATAGTTCCAAAGGGTGTAGTTCTAGAGGGCGTAGTTCCACAGGTCATAGTTCCAAAGGGCGTAGTTCCAAAGGGCATAGCTCCAGAGGTCATAGTTCCAGAGGGCATAGTTCCACAGGTCATAGTTCTAGAGGGCGTAGTTCTAGAGGGCATAGTTCCATAGGTCATAGTTCCATAGGTCACAATTCCACAAGTCATAGTTCCAGAGGGCCTAGTTCTAGAGGGCGTAGTTCCACAGGTCATAGTTCCATAGGGTGTAGTTCAATAGGTCATAGTTCCAAAGAGCATAGTTCCAGAGGGCATATTTCCACAGGTCATAGTTCTAAAGGGCGTATTTCCAGAGGTCATAGTTCCAAAGGGCATAGTTCCATAGGTCATAGTTCCAGAGGCATAGTTTCAGAGGCATAGTTCCAAAGGTCATAGTTCCAAAGGGCGTAGTTCCAGAGGTCATAGTTCCAGAGGCGTATTTCCAGATGGCGTAGTTCCATAGGTCATAGTTCCAAAGGGAATAGTTCCAGTGGGCGTAGTTCCAGAGGTCATAGTTCTAGAGGGAGTAGTTCTATAGGTCATATTTTGATATGTCACAATTCCATAGGTCATAATTCCAGAGGGCGTAGTTCCACATGTCATAGTTCCAAAGGGCATAGTTCAAGAGGGCGTAGTTCCAGAGGGCATAGTTCCACAGGTCATAGTTCTAGAGGTCATAGTCCCAGAGGTGTAGTTCTAGAGGGCTTAGTTTCAGAGGTCATAGTTCTAAAGGGCGTAGTTCCAGAGGGCATAGTTCCAGAGGTCATAGTTCCAGAGGCGTAGTTCTAAAGGGCATACTTCCACAGGGCATCATCAGTCAATTGGTGTGTTGAAGCTTTGTAGTGCACCTGCCATGTTCTGTCCGGTCTATCAACTCTAACGTCAGACTGCTGCAGTACAACTGCCACGGTCCCCAAAACACAGTCACTCACTTTTGAATTTTGAATTTTGAATTCCCTCTCTCCATGAATACCCCAAGACCAACTAGACATGAAAATCATTTCAGTTTTGAATTTTGAAGCACCGCGCTCCATGAATACCCCGAGACTGGCTAGAGGTGAAAATCATATCGGTTCAAAACCTGGAAGACGTGAAATTGATCGGAAAGATGAGATGTTACACAATTGCATACATCAACCCTGAGAACAATGTCTCCACCGCATCGATGAGGACAGGGGAATAAACGTCTTCTGGAACCAACTGTTGGTTTTGCAGGGGGACGATGAGCTTCTTTGACAGAACCTAGTTTCTGTGAACATGGACATCTATGCCCGTGGGAATATAAGGAGGGACAAATTGGTAGGTACTTACTGAATCCTTATTACTCAAGTCTTTAAAGGAGCGGACACTTCCAATCTGGTTGAAGACCCCATTGATTGTATGCCTGTTTTCGTGAGAATATGATCATCTGGTTGTCCTAAGAGCATTCTCAATATTTGGATTCCCCATCGGTAAGTTTCTCCTATGTCGGATTTCTCTTTTTTTCATTATTGTTGATTGTGGTGAGTAGAATAATGTTAAAGAGCGTGAGAATGGGTTGAAGTTAGACATTGGGCATTCTCATTATGGGGCATATTAATACATTTTTTTATAAAAAAATTACTTATCTAAAAACAAAGTTTAAATTAATTTTAATCATAAAATATTTAAATATTTTAAATTATGAAAACTTAAAAAAGTTTAAATTATTTTTTATCATAAAATATTTAAATATGATTTTTAAATGCTTTAAATTATGAAAAAATAAAATAATGAAATATATTTTTATAAAAAAATTAGTTATCTAAAAACTAAGTTTAATTTAATTTTAATCATAAAATATTTAAATATGATATTTAGATACTTTAAATTGTGAAAAAATAAAATAATGAAATTGGGTTAAAATTAGAACAAGAATTTGATTATATTTTCCTATTACTTTATAGAAATAATAAATAATGAAACCATTAAAATATTAAAATTTAATTATATTTTTATATTACTTTTTAGAAATAATAAATAAAATATTAAAATTTGATTATATTTTCATATTACTTTGTAGAAATAATAAATAGTAACACAATTAAAATATTAAAATTTAATTATATTTTCATATTATTTTATAGAAATAATAAATAGTGACACAATTAAAATATTAAATTAGATTGTGTTGAATAAAGATAAGAGAAAAAATAAATCTTAACAATTAAATTGAACATAGTTACATCTATTTCTTACATAAAATCATTCCAGCAAAACAATATTTCCCAAATAACCATTCCTGGCTGCATACATAAGGTGTTATGAAAGATGTATGTGACATGCATAAGCTACCATGAAAGAAACCTAACATTTAAGATGCAGGGAGACGAGGGTGATGAGCATTCCACATAATTTCGTCTGGGAAATTTAGTTTTGCTCGCGAGCCTCTGAACTTGTTAGGAGCCTTGTCGTAAGCACGAGCAGCTTCCTCTGCGGTATCGAAGGCATCGAGCCAGACCTAGGAAGCCTTGGTTGGATCATGGATTTTCTCTGGTGATGTGGTGCTGCCATGATACAGAGACGAGCCAGACGTGCATGCCCCCTCTGTGTAGTGTTGTTGTTGCTTGTGTTGTCCCTCGTTCATCCTCCGTCCAAACACTGCTCTGAAAAACAAGACAGTAGTATGTCGTGAGATAAGTTGTGGAAAGCCATACATTCAAAATTGAATTTGAATTTGGTTTTCGAGTGCGCGATTCCATCCACCAACTTGTAGTTGGAATTAATTATGATGATGGGATGGTCCACCGATGAAGTGATGACCACCGACGATCTAGTCACCGGATCACTTTTAACAGACTTGCTCGAAAGAGAGTCAAAGAATGCATCCAACCAACGACATATGATGGTTTGATGATGAAGCTGGTAAACAACATCCCTTCTCATCTCGAATATGAGCTACAATTGATCTTTTAAGAAGCTACATTGGCAAGGCATCTCTGGCACATAATCTACATTTGGGTGGAGCTCAATACCGAGGAAATCATCATCCTGAACCTTTTCATCGAGCGGAGTAGGAGGAGACTCTTTCGTGATTGGGAAACTCTCCAAAACTAGGGTAGGATCGACATTTTCCTCTCGGGAGGAGTGGAGAAGAGAGGCATGTAGGTATGTGGTTGTTATCAAAACAGAGTCCAGAGGGGACTAGGGAGGTACTGGAGGGAATTCTTCTTCTATGTAAACTTGGTGGCTTTCATCCCCCATCCAAATCTAGTCTGTGAAGGGAGAATTCATTGAGGGTGAACCAACAAGGATTGGGCTAATGGAGGTGGGCAGAATTGGCGTAGATGAGGGACTTAGACATAGTCATCTTGCTCTAAAAATGTAGTAGGCTGGGACACGCTTCGACTTACCCCTCTCGCGTGGAATTGCATTGGGATGAAGATCAGAAGGCTAGGGGAGAAAGAGCAAGAAGAGCAGAGAACCATGAGCAAGAAATATTCTAGTGAGGGAGGAGGGAGCCACCCATAACACCTGAATTTTTTTTGGATAAGTTGGTAAAATTGGTGATGAAAACCGCCATTAACTTCAAGTTGACAATCCGTAATAGCCTTGTAACAGTCTTGTAGCACTCCAGCTCTCACACTGAGCATCCCATTAAGTCTCCCATGTTGCAAAACTACACCACCATCCAAGCTCTGTAAATGCTATGCATTCTGAGGAGAAGAGGGAGATAGGTCGTGAAAGGGTGTATTTACTACCCTTGGTGTACGATGTCCAAATGTCACCCCATGGGAAACTAATAAACCTAATAATTGGTACCTGAAATTCATAACATTAATGCTTTGTCTAATAATTTTATTTTAATTTTCAAAATGTCATCTAAGGTGATGTTTACTTGTCCTAAAATGTTTCAGAGGTCATAGTTCCAGAGGGCGTAGTTCCACAGGTCATAGTTCCAAAGGGCATAGTTCCAGAGGGCATAGTTCCAGAGGTCCTAGTTCCAGAGGGTGTAGTTCCACAGGTCATAGTTCTGGAGGTCATAGTTCCACAAGTGTAGTTCCAGAGAGCGTAGTTCTAGAGTTCAAAGTTCCAAAGGGCGTAGTTCCAAAGGGCGTAGTTCCAATGTTCATAGTTTCATAGGCGTAGTTCCAGAGGGCATATTTCCACAGGTCATAGTTCCAAAGGGTGTAGTTCCAGAGGGCGTAGTTCCAAAGGTCATAGTTCTAGAGGGCATAGTTCCAAATGTCATAGTTCCACAGGTCACAACCACAGGACATAGTTCCAGAGAACGTAGTTCCATAGGTCATAGTTCCAAAGGGCGTAGTTCCAGAGGGCATTGTTTCAGAGGTCATAGTTCCATAGGGCATAGTTCCAGAGGTCATAGTTCCAGAGGTGTAATTCAAAAGGGCGTAGTTCCAGAGGTCATAGTTCCAAAGGGCATAGTTCCAGAGGGCGTAGTTCCAGAGGTCATAATTCCAAAGGTGTAGTTCTAGAGGGCGTAGTTCCACAGGTCATAGTTCTAGAGGATGTAGTTCCAGAGGGTGTAATTCCAGAGGGTGTAGCTCCAAAGGGCGTAGTTCCAGAGGGCGTAGTTACATAGGGTGTAGTTTTAGAGGTCGTGGTTCCACAGGTGACAGTTCCAGAGGTCATAGTTCCAGAGGCTTAGTTCCAGTGGGCGTAGTTCCAGAGGTCATAGTTCTAAAGGGCGTAGTTCCAGAGGGTGTAGTTCGACAGGTCATAGTTCCATTGGCATAGTTCCAGAGGGCATAGTTCCACTGGTCATAGTTACAAAGGGTGTAGTTCCATAGGGCGTAGTTCCATAGGTCATAGTTCCAGAGGCATAGTTCCAGAGGGTGTAGTTCCATAGATCATAGTTCCAAAGGGTGTAGTTCCAGAGGGCATAGTTTCAGAGGTCATAGTTCCAGAGGGCGTAGTTCCATAGGTCATAGTTCCAGAGGTCATAGTTCCATAGGCGTAGTTCCATAGGTCATATTTCCAAAGGGTATAGTTCCAGAGGGCGTAGTTCCAGAGGTCATAGTTCTAGAGGCATAGTTCCAGAGGGTGTAGTTCCACAGGTCATAGTTCGAAAGGGCGTAGTTCCAGAGGGCATAGTTCCAGAGGGCATAGTTCTAGAGGTCATAGTTCCAGAGGGTGGAGTTCCACAGGTCATAGTTCCATAGGTCATAGTTCCAGAGGCATAGTTCCAGAGGGCGTAGTTCCATAGGTCATAGTTCCAAAGGGCATAGTTCCAAAGGGTGTAGTTCCATAGGTCATAGTTCCAGAGGGTGTAGTTCCAGAGGTCATAGTTCCAGAGGTGTAGTTCCAGAGGGCATAGTTCCACAGGTCATAGTTCCAGTGGGTGTAGTTCCAGAGGGCATAGTTCCAGAGGGCATAGTTGCAGAGGTCATAGTTCCAGAGAGCGTAGTTCCACAAGTCATAGTTCCATAGGTCATAGTTCCAGAGGCATAGTTCCAGAGGAAGTAGTTCCATAGGTCATAGTTCCAAAGGTCATAATTCCAGAGGGCGTAGTTCCACAGGTCATAGTTCCAGAGGCGTAGTTCCAGAGGGCATAGTTCCACAGGTCATAGTTGCAAAGGGCGTAGTTCCACAGGGCGTAGTTCCAAAGGTCATAGTTCCAAAGGTCATAGTTCCAGAGGTAACATTACTTTTTCATATTTCTTTTGAAAACAAAAAATGTGGAACCTTAATGTTTGAATTTCAGAAGTGACATCATCTCTGATAAATTCTCGTACACACCAATCTAGGTGTTCTTTCACTGCCATAGAAAATAATGTTGACAACCATTTGCAAATATCATATGTAGTATTACGTGATGAAATCCCCTAAGCCATTGGAACACCATTACGATGTTTGTCGAATACCATATACGGAAGCTCTCTTCCACAGATGTGCATTTTGTCTTCCATATATGTGCATTTACGGAAGACAAAAATGTGCATTTACGGATGAGAGCTTCCGTATATGTGCATTTTGGATTTCATATATGCGCAATAAAAAAAGCCCAAATGCACATATATGGAAGAGAGCTTCCGTCTATGCGTATTTTGGATTCCGTAAATGCATTTTGGTTTCGTTAGATGCGCATTTTGTCTTCCGTATATGCACATTTTGGCTTCCGTAAATGCGCATATACAAAATCCAAAATGCACATATACGAAAGACAAAATGCACATATACAGAAGCCAAAATGTGCATTTACGGAAGCTAAAATGCACATATATGGAAGAGAGCTTCCGTATATGTGCATTTTGGCTTCTGTATATGTGCATTTACGGAAGCCAAAATGCGCATATACAGAAGAGAGATATGCACATTTTGTCTTTCGTAAATGCACATATACAAAAGAAAGCTTCTGTATATGTGCATTTTGGATTTTGTATATGTGCATTTAAGGAAGCCAAAATGCACATATACAGAAGCCAAAATGCACATATACGAAAGCTCTCTTATGGAAGAGAGCTTTCATATATGCGTATAAGAAAGCTTTCATATATGCACATTTTGGATTGAAGAGAGCTTTTGTATATGCGCATTTTGGCTTCCGTAAATGCGCATATACAGAAGCCAAAATGCACATATACAGAAGCTCTCTTCCGTATATACGCATTTATGGAATCCAAAATGTGCATATATCTCTTTCATATATGCACATTTTGGCTTCCGTAAATGCGCATATACAGAAGCAAAAATGCACATATACGGAAGCTCTCTTCCGTATATGCGCATTTTGGCTTCCGTATATGCGCATTTTGTCTTCTGTATATGCACATTTTGGCTTCTGTAAATGCGCATATACAGAAGCCAAAATGCACATATATGGAAGCTCTTTTCTGTAAATGCACATTTTTGTCTTCCGTAAATGCGCATATATGGAAGAGAGCTTTTGTATATGTGCATTTTGGCTTCTATATATGCGCATATACGGAAGAGAGCTTTCGTATATGTGAATTTTGCCTTCCGTATATGCGCATTTTGGATTCCTTAAATGCACATATACAGAAGCCAAAATGCACATATACGGAAGCTCTCTTCTGTATATGCACATTTTGTCTTCCGTATATGTGCATTTACGGAAGGAAAAAATGCGAATATATAGAAGTCAGAATGCGCATAGACAAAAGAGAGCTTTTGTATATATGCATTTTGGCTTTTGTATATGCACATTTACGGAAGCCAAAATGTGCATATACGAAAGCTCTATATCCGGAAGAGATGTTTCATATATGTGCATTTTGGCTTGCGTAAATGTGCATATATGGAAGAGAGCTTCCGTATATGTGCATTTGCGGAAGGAAAAAATGTACATATACGGAAGCCAAAATGTGCATAAACGGAAGAGAGCTTCCATATATGCACATTTTGCCTTCCGTATATGTGCATTTTGGCTTCTGTAAATGTGCATTTATGGAAGAGAGATTTACGGAAGCCAAAATATGCATATATAGAATCTCTCTTCCATATATGCACATTTTGGCTTTCGTATATGCGCATGTTTTCCTTCTTTAAATGCACATATACAGAAGATCTATTTCGTATATGCCCATTTATGGAGGCCATAATGCGCATATACAGAATCTCTCTTTCGTATATAGAGCTTTCATATATGCACATTTTGGCTTTCGTAAATGTGCATATATAGAAGCCAAAATGCACATATACAAAAGCTCTCTTCCTTATATGCGCATTTTGGCTTCCATATTTGCGCTTTTTTTCCTTTTGTAAATGCCCTTATATAGAAGCCAAAATGTGCATATACGGAAGACAGCTTCCGTATATGTGCATTTTGGATTCTGTATATGCACATTTAAGGAAGCCAAAATGCACATATACAGAAGCTCTATATATAGAGCTTCCGTATATGTGCATTTTGGCTTATAGAGCTTCCGTATATTCACATTTTGGCTTGCTTAAATGCACATATACAAAATCTCTCTTTCGTATATGCACATTTATGGAAGACAAAATGTGCATATCTCTCTTCTGTATATGTGCATTTTGGCTTCCGTAAATGTGCATATACAGAAGCCAAAATGCACATATATGGAATCTCTCTTCCGTATATGTGCATTTTAGCTTCCATAAATGCGCATTTTGGATTCCGTATATGCGCATTTTTATCTTTCGTATATGTGCATTTTGGATTCTGTATATGTGCATTTACGGAAGCCAAAATGCGCATATACGGAAGACAAAATACGCATCTACAGAAGCTAAAATTCATTTACAGAAGCCAAAATGCGCATAGACAGAAGCTCTCTTTCGTATATGCACATTTTGGCTTCTGTAAATGCACATATACGAAAGCCAAAATGCACATATACGGAAGCTCTCATCCGTAAATGCACATATACGGAAGACAAAATGCGCATCTATAGAAGAGAGCTTTCGTATATGGTATTCGACAAACATCGTAATGGTGTTCCAATGGCTTGGGTGATTTCATCACGTAATACTACATATGATATTCGCAAATGTTTGTCAGCATTATTTTCTATGGGAGTGAAAGAACACCCAGATTGGTGTGTACAAGCTTACTATGACCTCTGGAACTACGCCCTTTAGAACTATGACATGTGGAACTACGCCCTCTGGAACTACGCCTCTGGAACTATGACCTATGGAACTATGACCTGTGGAACTACGTCCTATGGAACTATGACCTTTGGAACTATGCCCTATGGAACTATGCCCTCTGGAACTACACCCTTTGGAACTATGACCTGTGGAACTACGCCCTCTGGAACTATGACCTCTGGAACTACGCCCTCTGGAACTATGACCTCTGGAACTATGCCCTCTGGAACTATGCCCTTTGGAACTATGACCTCTGGAACTACGCCCTCTAGAACTACGCCTCTGAAACTATGACCTATGGAACTATGACCTGTGTAACTACGCCCTCTGGAACTATGAACTCTGGAACTATGCCCTCTGGAACTACGCCCTCTGGAACTACACCCTTTGGGACTATGACCTGTGGAACTACACCCTTTGCAACTAATCCTCTGGAACTATGACTTCTGGAACTACACCCTCTGAAAGTACGC
>ML785125.1:235111-257811 GCA_009831015.1 Picea engelmannii | reverse complement strand
CCTTTGGAACTATGACATGTGGAACTATGCCCTCTGGAACTACGCCTCTAGAACTACGCCCTCTAGAACTACGCCCTTTGGAACTATGACCTATGGAACTACGTCCTCTGGAACTATGACCTGTGGAACTATGCCCTCTAGAACTAGGCCCTCTGGAACTATGACCTATGGAATTGTGACCTATGGAACTATGACCTGTGGAACTATGCCCTCTGGAACTATGACCTATGGAACTACGCCCTCTGGAACTATGACCTATGGAATTGTGACCTGTGGAACTATGACCTGTGGAACTATGCCCTCTGGAACTATGAACTCTGGAACTATGCCCTCTGGAACTACGCCCTTTGGAACTATGACCTGTGGAACTACGCCCTCTGGAACTACGCTTCTGGAACTATGACCTCTAGAACTACGTCCTCTGGAACTACGCCCTCTGGAACTACTCCCTTTGAAACTATGACCTCTGGAACTACACCCTCTGGAACTATGACCTCTGGAACTACGCCCTGTAGAAATCTAAACATTAATAAATACTTTATAACACTTCTTATACCATTAATTTATAAATTTACAGATATATTTAGTAAAAAAATTATTAATCAATAAATTAAATTTACAAATATATCTAACCAAAAACTTTATTAATCAATAAATTTATTTAGATGCATTTTAAGAGAAAACTTTATTAATCAATCAATTTAACATAAAACTTTATTAATCAATAAATTTATTTAGAAACATTTTAGGACAAGTAAACATCACCTTAGATGACATTTTGAAAATTAAAATAAAATTATTAGACAAAGAATTAATGTTATGAATTTCATTTACCAATTATTAAGTTTATTAGTTTCCCATGGAGTGACATTTGGGCACCGTGCACCAAGGGTAGTAAATACACCCTTTCACGACCTATCTCCCTCTTCTTCTCAGAATGCATAGCATTTGCACAGCTTGGATGGTGGTGCAGTTGTGCAACGTGGAAGACTTAATGGGATGCTCGGTGCGAGAGATAGAGTGCTACAAGACTGTTACAAGGCTATTACGAGTTGTCAACTTGAAGTTAATGGCAATTTTCAACACCAATTTTACCAACTTATCCATTTTTTTTGTTCAGGTGTTATGGGTGGCTCCCTCCTCCCTCACTAGAATCTTTCTTTCTCATGGTTCTCTGCTCTTCTTGCTCTTTCTCCCCTGGCCTTTTGATCTTCATCCCAATGCAATTCCACATGAGAAGGGTAAGTCGAAGTGTTTCCCAGCCTACTACAGTTTCAGAGCAAGACAACTATGTCTGAGTCCCTCATCTATGCCAATTCCACCCACCTCCATTAGCCCAATCCTTGTTGGTTCACCCTCAATGAATTCTCCCTTCACAGACTAGATTTGGATGGGGGATGAAAGCCACCAAGTTTACATAGAAGAAGAATTCCCTCCGACACCTCCCCAGTCCCCTCTGGACTCTCTTTTGATAACAACCACATACCTACATGCCTCTCTTCTCCACTCCTTTTGAGAGGAAAATGTTGATCCTACCCTAGTTTTGGATATTTTCCCAATCATGAAAGAGTCTCCTCCTACTCCATTCGGTGAAAAGGTTCAGGACTATGATTTCCTCGGTATTGAGCTCCACCCCAATGTAGATTATGTGCCAGAGATGCCTCACCAATGTAGCTTCTTAGAAGATCAATTGTAGCTCATATTCGAGATGAGAAGGGATGTGTTGACCAACTTCATCGTCAAACCATCCTATGTCGTTGGTTGGATGCCTTCTTCGACTCTCTTTCAAGAAACTCTGTCAAAATTGATTCGGTGATTGGATCGTTGGTGGTTGTCACTTCATTGGTGGACCATGCCATCATCATAATTAATTCCAACTGCAAGTTGGTGGATGGAATCGTGCGCTCCAAAAACAAATTCAAATTCAATTTTGAATGTATGGATTTCCACAACTTATCTCATGACATGCTACTGTCTCATTTTTCAGAGAAGTGTTTGGACGGAGGACGGATGAGGGACAACACAAGAAGCAGTAGCACTACAAGGAACGGGGTGTGGAAGAGGGCAGGGAATGTTGTGTCTGCGCATCCGGCTCATCTCTGTATCATGGAAACACCACATCACTAGAGAAAATTCATGATCCAACAAAGGCTTCCAGGGTCTGGCTCGACACCTTTGATACCGCAGAGGAGGTTGCTCGTGCTTACGATGAGGCTACTAATAGGTTCAGAGGCTCACGAGAAAAACTGAATTTCCCAGACGAAATTATGTGGAATTCTCATCACCCTCGTCTCCCTACATCTTAAATGTTAAGTTTCTTTCATGGCAACTTATGCATGTCACATGCATCTTTCATGGCACCTTATGTATGCAACAAGGAATGGTTATTTGAGAAATATTGTTTTGATGGAATGATTTTATGTAAAAATTAGATGTAACTATGTTCAATTTAAATGCTAAGATTTATTTTTTTCTCCTCTTATCTTTATTCAACACAATCTAATTTAATATTTTAATTGTGTCACTATTTATTATTTCTATAAAGTAATATGAAAATATAATTAAATTTTAATATTTTAATTGTGTCACTATTTATATTTCTACAAAGTAATATGAAAATATAATTAAATTTAAATATTTTATTTATTATTTCTAAAAATTAATATAAAAATATAATTAAATTCTTGTTCTAATTTTAACCCAATTTCATTATTTTATTTTTTCATAATTTAAAGTATCTAAATATCATATTTAAATATTTTATGATTAAAATTAAATAAAACTTAGTTTTTAGATAACTATTATTTTTTATAAACATATATTTCATTATTTATTTTTTCATAATTTAATGTATTTAAAAATCATATTTAAATATTTTATGATAAAAATTAATTTAAAATTTTTTAAGTTTTCATAATTTAAAATATTTAAATATTTTATGATTAAAATTAATTTAAACTTTGTTTTTAGATAAGTAATTTTTTTATAAAAAAATATAATAATATGCCCCATATTGAGAATGCCCAACATCCGACTTCAACCCATTCTTGTGCTCTTTAACATTATCCTACTCACCACAGTCAACAATAATGAAAAAAAGAGAAATCCGACATAGGAGAAACTTACCGATAGGGAATCCAAATATTGCGAATGCTCCGAGGACAACTAGATGGTCATCTTCTCATGAAAATAGGCATACAATCAATGGGGTCTTCAACCAGATTGGAAGCGTTCGCTCCTTTAAAGACTTGAGTAATAAGGATTCGGTAAGTACCTACCAGTTTGTCCCTCCTTATATTCCCATGGGCATAGATGTCCATGTTCACAGAAACCAGGTTCTGCCAAAGAAGCTCATCGTCCACCTGCAAAACCAACAGTTGGTTCTAGAAAACGTTTATTCCCCTTTCCTTGTTGATGCGGTGGAGACATTGTGCTCAGGGTTGATATATGCAATTGTGTAACATCTCATCTTTCCGATCAATTTCATGTCTTCCAGGTCTTGAACTGATATGATTTTCACCTCTACCTAGTCTCAGGGTATTCATGGAGCGCGGTGCTTCAAAATTCAAAGCTGAAATGATTTTCACATCTAGTTGGTCTTGGGGTATTCATGGAGAGTAGGAATTCAAAATTCAAAATTCAAAAGTGAGTGACTGTTTTTTGGGGACCGTGGCAGTTGTACTGCAGCAGTCTGGCGTTAGAGTTGATAGACTGGACAAAACATGGCAGGTGCACAACAAAGCTTCAACACGCCAATTGACGGATGATGAAGTTTCCGTAGGAGGTCGCCGGATGGTCGAGAAATGAAGCCCACCAAAAAAATTTCTGACTTAATGGTTGTATGCCAAGAATGTATGTATGGGTATGCTGCATTGACAGTTTCTGCACGATTGGACCATACAGCGGCCCACTACTGATTGGGTTACTGCATGGTGTATAGCTCTTGTCGTTTATAATATGGCTTCTTATCCTCAAAGGACAAGCTACTACATTAGAGAAATGATAAAAGTTATCAATATTACCATGTGGCTAGTATGTTATATGGTAGTTATCATAAAATTGACCATTCTAAGGTAGACCGAGAACACGGACAAAATACAAAGAATCGCCATTTGGATTGTTATTCATCGCCCTTTGAGGTTGAATCAACATGGGTGTAGATTGACTGAGTTGTTATGACTACCTGAGCCTCTATTGTTGGAGCATGCTCATCCACTACCACTTAAATTCCCCAAATTGCTTTGACTAAGGCTTCATATTTTCAGTCTAGGAAGTCCAATTCATCTAGAATGGCCTATTGCCATGTCCCTTTTTTTTCTACCACATGTGCAATGAAATATTTATTATGCTAGTAGAGTTCCACAAGTTTGAGATACTTAGTGTCTCGTCTTCTAGAACAAACTGTGTTCATAATCCAATTCAATAGATTGACATCAACAATCTTGATGGAAGTATTGCCCATGTTTTCTTGAACTAAATTCTCAATTCTTTCCACTTTGTACTTAACTGAGGTAGAAAACCTCCTATTGTATCTATCTATTGCATCCATATCATCCAATTGAACTATGGTTTTCTTTTGTTGAGGACCCTTCTACTTTTGGTTCCTATAGACCTATGGCCATTCCAATCAATTTACAATTTTCCTACATATAGCCTCAAATTTATTTCCTTCATCCTTACCTTCCATTTCTATGAACTGACTACCCCAAACTCTCTATAACTAGCCACAAATTGCAAGCGAACTAGAGTGAGTTCTCCCCCAGATCAACTATCACCAAGCAGATTATCACAACCAACAACTAAAAGGGAGCTAGTATAAGCTCTTCCCCAAACTATCAATTAGACAAAAAGAGACCAATGGACCTCCCTAAAATCTTGTCTGAACTCAACTGCACCTGAGGAAATATTGACTCTTCCTAAAGGATTAACCAAAGAAACAGGAGAATTAGCTTCCCAGTTAGACCATTAATTCTATTTATTTTAAAGTCAAGATTTCCTCTAACTTACATGGCTCTTTCAAGCATGGTTAATATTTATATGTTATAACTTTGACATTTTACATATAATTATAATTTTTCATACTTAAACCATTAACTTCCCTTAAACTATATTAATTAAATAATAAATAAAATAATTGTTATTTAAAAAAAATATATTTATATTTACTATTTCCAACAACATCATATGCTAGCCATGAAAATACAATTCTAAATACCATGGCACAAAAATATGCCTTTAATTGTTTGTTTTTTTACCGTTGCTGAACATTATGCACATGTATCCTACACATGCATTAGGGAAGAGGTTTAAAAGGTGGATTCATGTTTACTAGGCTGATCTGAAAAGATCTTTTAATGACTATGGTTGAGTTTTAAAGCATGAGTTCATTAACCATTTAGGAAATTGATGAGAGAGGAAGAATTAATGAAAGTATGTTGCAACCATAATAACATATATAGATCTAGAAATAAGCATAAATAAACAACAAACCATAAACAACAAAGTTGATAACGGAGTTCGGCAATATCGCCTATGTCTCTGACCCTTTGTCTCAGTGGGTGAGGCTTTCTTATTTCTCTTCAAAGATTCAAAATTACATCATAAAAGTGCCAAATGGATTACAAACTAATCTGGTTGTGTTATGCTAGAGCTCAAGAACCCATCAAAACTGACAACACTGAAAACAGATGAACGAAGCTCCTAGAAATGGTCCACAAAGTTTCTCTCCTCAATGGCTTCCTTGCATAAAAATGGCTTTGGCTCAACAATTCTTCATCATTTTCCTGTTCTGAACCCTCAAAAAATATGCCAAGAACCTCTGGTTTATATAGGCTTGAAGTTGGTAACAAAATCCCAACTCCCCCCCAAGATCTGGCCTCAAAAAGGGCTCCAGGTCCTCCAATAATGGCCAAAATCCTTCAAAACAGGCTAAAATAACCATAAAAATCATACAATAAGGTCAAAATACCCACTTTTGGGCCAAAAATCGGGCGCAACCCCCTATTCGCAAGCCCCTTGTCACATGCGCACCTCCATGTGGCCTTATGTTGAGTGCTTGGCGCATTGGCCCCTTAACCACTGCCCCCTGGTCCTATGGCTTAGCCATATGGCCCAGTTATTATGCTCCACGTGCCCCACATCCGTTAGTCTTTGGTCTTAGCTTCTGGTTACGCACCCTGATCGACGGGCTAGCCTAGTCGACCGACGTTAACCCCAACAATCCGCCAAAATGTATATGGGAGTGGTCATGTGCCATGGGCATATGGTAGCGCCGGGGTATATCAGTTGGGGGTTATGCACTGGAGTGCCCGCGCCAAAGGTTGCATGGAAGGGTTCTATGCTACTAGTCACAAGGTGTTACGTTGGGGGATGGGGATAGGCGCCATCCCTTTTTTTCCACCCGAAATGCATGGTAGCAAGCTTAAATAAATCATTTAGACCATAACTTACAAGGAATATTGAGGAGGGGTTGGTAGCCCGACCCTACCAAGTCACTTCCTCCTAGACCGGAGGTCACAGGTTCGACTCTGGTAGAGTCCAAACAATTTTTACCCAACTACTAACCAATGGAGGGGTGCCAAGTGGCAGCCCAAGATTGGGCCATGTGGAAACATTACACTTTCCCATTCACTACCACATGTCAGAGCATGATTTGACCACCTATCTGCCCAGTCAACATGCCACTGTACTTGCCACATCATTGTATGAGCGTACGGACTATATAGTCAAATGCCACATCAGCACTGTATGGACTACACAATCATCAAATTTTGTTTGTTTGGAAAAACGAACAGATTGTTATATATCTTTCACATACCACATTTTTTTGAGCCCGTTCAAGTTGCGTTGGGTTCGTAACGATGAGGCCTATGCACACATCTGTTTTGAAACAATTCTGAGTACTTTGATTTTTAGGTCTTCCTGGACCCATTTTGGTTCTTGGATCCATTTTTGGATCAATCCTCCCCACTAAGACTTTTTGGTCCTCCAAAAGGTTACAAAATTGAACTTACTAATTACATACTCATAAAGATAAAACAAAACACTATGTTGTACAAAATGATGTTATAACAGGTCATCATTACAACATGTGTGATTACATTAATGGAAGCAAAATACAATGAAGATGTGACATCCACTTCTGGGAAAACCAAGTGAATGGTTTCTTTCCTTCATGTTGTTCCTCTTGCTTCGTTGGTACTGCCTCTTCCTTTGTGAGTACATGCACAATATTTTTGTCCTTCTTTGGACAAAGCTCCAGATTAAGCTTCCAACATTTAGCCTTTTGATGTCCACCCTTGTTGCAATAAGTGCAGTGGTTTTTCGACATCCAAACTTGTTTTCCCTTCTCTTTCTTCCATTGTGGAGTTGAGTCTTTATGTCATGTCTCCTTTCTGGTCGACATAAATTTCCTGTACAAAGATTATCCTTTCCAACACTTGGCCACACAATGCTTGGGTGAATGACGAAACGTACAAGGATACATATTCCACAAGTTTTGGATTACATGATTATGATTTTTATAATCAAAAAGAGATTTGGAAAAATCATGACCATTATACCTTTCTTGTTGATTTTCACTTTTCTTTGGAGATGACTTGCATTCACTATCACCATCATGGAGTGTTACACCATCACCTTTCGTGAATTGTTCCCGCAATGACTTAAGATGGTCATTTGAAGCATCATTTGCTTCCAATGTTTTGAAGCATTCTCTAATATCCTCTTCACCATATCCCAATCCTAAATAACGAGGCCTTTCCACAACCTCTATGGTATTAATGATACCTTGGTCCTTATTTCCAAGGCCCTTTCCTTCATAACCCATCTTGGTTAGCAATTTCAAACCTATACCTCGTGTATGTTTTTCAAATGCACCAAAAGAACCATCTTGATGGGAGCAATGCGAAATTGATGAATGACTTCCATTGCATACCTCAAAGATAATTTATGAATCAAGTGTAGAAGGAAATTCCTTCAATTATTCTTTTTTTTTGTCGTTCTTTGAAGACTTCCCTTGAACCGATCTCTTTCGTTCCAAGTAATCCTCATACAACACTTTCACCATCTTTGCCATGGAAAAGAGAGTTTTTCAAAAATCCTTCTCATCTTGAGAAAGTCCCTCTTTAGATGCGATTTTCCTGGTAGTCATGCAAACTCAAAAAAAGCCAACCGTCAACTAGCTCTGATACCACTTGATCCGAAAAGATCTTTTAATGACTATGGTTGAGTTTTAAAGCATGAGTTCATTAACCATTTAGGAAGTTGATGAGAGAGGAAGAATTAATGAAAGTATGTTGCATCCATAATAAAATATACATATCTGGAAATAAGCATAAAGAAACAACAAACCATAAACAACAAAGTTGATAAAAGAGTTCGGCAATATCGCCTACATCTCTGGGCCTTTGTATTAGTGGGTGAGGCTTTCTTATTTCTCTTCAAAGCTTCAAAAGTATATCATAAAAGTGCCAAATGGATTACAAATTGATCTAGTTGTGTTCTACTAGATCTCAGGAACCCATCAAAACTGAAGGCATTGAAAATGGATGAACGAAGCTCCCAGGAATGGCCTGCAAAGTTGCTCTCCTCAATGGATTCCCTGCATAAAAATGGTTTTGGCTCAGCAATTCTTCAGCATTTTCCTATTCTGAACCTCAAAAAGATGCAAAGAACCTCTGGTATATATAGGCCTGAAGTTGCTAACAAACTCCCAACTTCCCCCCAAGATCTGGCCTCAAAAAGGGATCCAGATCCTCTAATAATGGCCAAAATCCCTCAAAACGAGCCAAAATAACCAAAAAAATCATATAATAAGGTCAAAATACCCACTTTTGGGCCAAAAATCGAGCGTAGCCCCCTATTCGCAAGCCCCTAGTTGCATGTGTGCCTCCATGTGGCCTTATGTTGAGTGCTTGACGCATTGGCCCCTTAGCTGTCGACCCCCTGTTCATGTGGCTTGTCCATATGGCCCAACTCTTATGCTCCATCTGTCCCACATCTGTTAGCCTTTGGTCTTAGTTCCTGGTTATGCGTCTTTGTTGACGGGCTAGCCCGGTCGACTAACGCTAACCCCAAAAATCTGCCAAAATGTATACGAGAGTGGTCATGTGCCATGGGCATATGGTAGCGCCGGGGTATATAAGTTAGGGGCTATGCACTGAAGTGCCCGTGCCAAAGGTTACATGGTAGGGTTATATGGTACTAGTCATAAGGTGTTACGTCGGGGGTTGGGGCTAGGCCCCAACCCTTTTTTTTCACCCGAAATACATGGTAGCAAGCTTAAATAAATCATTTAGACCACATCTTACAAGGAATACCTAGGGCGGGCTGGTAGCCTGGCCCTGCCAAGTCACTTCCTCCTGGACCGAAGGTCATGGATTTGAGTCCAATGGAGTCCAAACAATTTTTCCCAACTGCTAACCAATGGAGGGGTGCCACGTGGCAGCCTAGGACTGGGCCATGTGGCACCATTATAGTTTCCCACTCACTGCCACATGTCAGAGAATGATTTAACCACCTGTCTGCCCAGTCAACATGCCACTGTACCTACCACATCACTATACATTTGTACGGCCTATACAGTCAGTTGCCACGTCAGCGCTGTACGGACTGCACAGTCATCAAATTTTGCCTATTTGGTAAAAAAAATAGATCGCGATATATTTCGCATACGATGTTTGTTTGATCTTGTTCAAGTTGTGTTGGGTTCGTAACGATGAGGACTACACACACGTATGTTTTGAAGCGATTATGAGCACTTTGATTTTTAGGTCTTCCTGGACCCATTTTGGTTCCTAGATCCATTTTTGGGTCATAGGCCTTTAAAAAAAACACAAAAAAATGTATTAAGGAGATGTAAGGGAAACAAAATGACAACACCAAATGGAAAAGGTATAAAAGTTTATTATTATCCAATTTTTATTATACTGCATGTCCAATTATTTGTGTTAATAATTGGTAGATGGTCCTTTTTCTAACGATGGATAATGAAATCTCGGATGGGGTGACAAGTTCCTCTCAATGGACGACAGGTGGTGACAGGCAACATCGGGAGTTATTAACCCCTATCGCCATCCTCTCTTCCCTCCAAATTGAATGACCCGCACTCAGCTGGAAGTAATGGTAGTGTGCTAGGTAGTCCAAGGTGACTTAATGGTTTCTTGTGCGAATCACGTTGGGCGTACTAAGCAAGGTACTAGAACCAGGCTAGCAGTCATCTCAACTTTCATGGCATTCATTTAATTTTCCCCTTTCAACTCGCAAGGCACTATGAAGGCCTGTGCCCTGAAGCGCTCTCCCATTCTATCTTTGTAGCGTGCTAGACTGTTCCTTGGCTCTCTCTGGATCCTGAAAGTTTGGCCTCCCACCACCAATCCTCCATTGTTTTTACTACGCTTTCTCTTGCTCCTGTCCAATCACATCCAAAATGCCCACACCATGCCCAGAGAGGGGAAAATCCAGAAGGGGTTCATTGTATTACATCACCCTTAGTAGACGTAATAGACTCCCCCCTTCTCAGCTTTCCCTCATCACTACCAACAATCCCGACCCAAGCCATAATTGGCCTCAGTAACCCCTGCCTCCAATCTCTAATCCCACAATTGACTATGGCAGTTTCCCTATCGAGGAGGAAATTCTCCCTCCTAAGGAGCTCATTCCTCCGCTTAGCCTTCATCCAGAAATTTCCCCTCTCAGAGCCCATACTCCAGATCATTTTTATGGTACCAGAGAATGCATTGTGGAGGAAGAAATTCCTCCCAGTTGGCAAATGGAAATTCCACTGACAACTACAAAAGAAAACTTGGAGATGGATGCAGAGCTAATGGAGGAACCGCCTCTGCCCACCCCGCTTCGACTCTAGGACGAGCATCTTCATCTCATCTTTGAGCTACGACAGAAAATTGACGACTAGGCGCACATCCAATGAATTCTAGGAAAGAGAATGGACCTCCTGTTCGATGCCATGATATAAACTCCAACAAGCAAGTAGTGCCCAACCTACGTAAAAAAAATTGTCCCAGCTTACAGTGCGCATGGCAGCCTAAGCTCACATTTGGACTAGCTCCCCCAGGTCTATGTTTTTCTCTTGGCTATGCCAATTACGAAGAGAATTGGGATTCTCTATCCTATGATGTATGTTAGTCGGCCATGGTCACTCGTTAGTCGGTCACTGTGACCAATTTTGTTAGTTAGACATTCTCACTGTCTTGTTCAAACAGTTACTGTTGCTCTTGGATTTTGATGGCCACCTGTCTCGGTTTCCCAAATGTGACGGGACAGATGACATACTCCATATTTTGTAATTCCACACATACTTGTAAATATTAATATATAATTCTTTTTATTTAAAAAAAAACAATGATAATGAAAAAAACCTTTTAAAAAGTAATATTATCTGTAATTTTTATCTATAACTTATAAAATAAAAATAAAAATATTTATGTTTTTATACTTATTTTTTACAATTATAAAAAAAAATGCTAATTTAAGATAAAGCGTGTTAAATTTAATAAAAAAATTATATACTAAATAAAAACTTACTAAAAGTTTAATTTAAAATATTTGATTTTTTTTTAAAAATATTTAACAGTAAATTTAATTTAATTTCTTCCTTTATTTATTATATTTGAATTGATTGTATATTTAAGAAATCAAATGAGGCAATTACCTAAATGTACAATTAAGTTAAAAATGATCACTAAATTAAAAATAAATAAATAAAAATACACAGAACTACTCCATTGACTCCAAATAGAAATGAAAGGTATTAAAAAGTTTATAACAATATTGAACTTTAAATATGCATTAAATTCAACCTTTATTCTTTATACTGGAATTGATTGTATACTTAGGCAATCAAATGGGGCAATCAATGGTTAAATTAAATTTGACTAGTATTTATGTTTTTTCATTTTTAATTGTCAAATAAATTAATTTGAAGATAATTTTTAAATTTACATGTTATTAATGACATTCATTTAATTTTCAAAATCGTCGAACAAATCTCTCTCTCTCTCTCTCTCTCTCTCTCTCTCTCTCTCTCTATATATATATAACAATATATATTATAATATAATAACAATTTCCTAAATTTGAATGTTGATTTTTGTGGAATGCATACATAACATAAGTTATAAATTCTATAACAAAGGTTGTGCATTGTACATGTTACAAATTCTATAGTAGATGGAGGTTGCAACTTGCAAGTTGCATTTATATCACATTTCATAAGTTACAAATATTATTGTACATGCTATGAAGGTGCGCACCTGGAAGCTCACAACTTACAAGTCACGGGGATTTTTTGGAAATTAGACCGTATCACATCTTGCAGGTTGAAAATTGAGGGTTGAGAGGTAAGAAAAGATCAAGGATTCAGAACTTGCATGCAACTATCCATAGAGGTTAAGGCTCACAACTTACCAACTCATGGGGATTTTTTGGAAATTAGGCCATTGCACTCATGAAAATTGTCTTGTTTGGGTGAAGCTAGAAAACACATTCTTATACACTTATTTTCTCATTATATTTGGTTTTTGAGAATTCACATTTAAATACCTTCCCATATATGTTTTTAATGTCTTCTAATAATAAGAATAAATATGGGTGTGACACAAGCTCTGTTTTATTTTATTTTAGAAAACATTAGTAGTTTTTATTTAAAAAAGCATATCCAAAATAATTCAGTAATATTTATTATTTCCATAATTATTTCAAATTTTACAATCCATTACTTTTATTATTATTATTGCAACAATCATTAGTAACTACTTTTTTCCTTTTCCTGTAGGATATAGCTATCTTAGTGATTGGATCTATGCGAAATTGAGGCATAGAAAGAAGTTGGAACCTCTTATTATTTGATTTTCAAAATTGAAACTGTGTGCAAGTTGCTATATCAAGGTAATCTGTTAAGCTTTATTGTTTATGTTTTTAATGGTGTTGTATTTCATGTGAAACAGTTTGATGATGTTATGTTAAATGCAATTTCATAATAATTTTATGTTGTGGGCGTGGGATGCTTTTGTATTTACAACAAAAATGAACAAAAACACATGACACATAATATTTAAATGATGAGTAAAAATAAAAATAAAACATCATTGACTGTGTTGCTACCTATCTGATTACCTAAATGTACAATCAAGTTAAAGATATCAGTAAATTAAAGAATACACACTTTAATGCATAGGAAGTCAATAACTATCCCCTATTGACTTCAAATGGAAATGAAAGGCATTAAAAAGTTAATAATAAAAAAAGCACAATATTGAACTTCAAAATGCAAATTAACTCTACTTTTTTTTTTCCAATAAAAAATTTGCTCAATTATATTAGTGAAATATAACTCATTTACATCTTCTTGTCCATATAAATATTCATAACAAACCCAGTCCGATTTTTATGAAACCATTTAAAATAGAACATTTCTCGAGATCACATTAAAGAGCTTTACATCTATCGATAATGAAAAAATTTAAACTAAATGTCTAAATAGAATATTTAGTAGTGGTAATACATTTTACTAATAAATGTATTTGGGAAACAAGATGAGAAATGGATGAATCACAACAATTTAACCAAAGCTAAAACATTTCACTAATAAATGTATTTGGGAAACAAGATGCGAAATGGATGAATCACAACAATTTAACCAAAATTATCGAATATTTAGTAGTGGTAAAACATTTCACTAATAAATGTATTAAATCAAGGGATTAGATTAATTAGACTCTGGTATAATATCTCTTTTTCATAATCAAAAGGATTATTGAAATCAATACTTTAGTTGGTTATCTATATCACTCTCGGTATCCCTATGTTAATGAATACTTTGAGTGCATTAAAGGATAAACATTATTTATTTAGACATTAAAAGAGTGATAAAATGATCATAATATCAACCAAATTAATGACAAAAACATTATATTAACTTTTCCATTTTGACATAGAGATTATGTGGTTAACTTTGTTAATATATTTATTTAGAGATTCAAAATCTAACGAGCACCATATAAATGGGAAAGTGGTCATAATATCATCTAACCCAATTACAAAAATATATATCTTATTAGTTCATGTCGAAGGCGTAGAGGGACTATAACGATCGATAATTCGTTGACTTTATATTAGTTTGTCGTTTGACTATAAATTTTTGCATACTTTCTAATGTTCGACATAGAGAAATAAAAGCATTATTTTTTATATAATAAAAAAAACTATATATGTTATGATCTGACTGCATGATATATTTGAGGTTTTATTGCCAGCTTTGTTATTCCAATGAATTATATGTTTCCATATCCAAAGTTTTATCATGTACGATACTTTTTTTATCTGTACTAATCATATTGAAATGTTTAGATATCCAAGGTTTATAGTGATCGATAATTCCAAAGTATATAACCTTCTATTGTGATTTATTTTGTTATTTGTGCTATTATTATTATTACTCCTTTGTATTTGTATTGAAATGTATTGACACTTTTTTTGAGGTGCTTGAATAGGCGTGACAACTTAAATGTTTACATGACGCGAGGTCCTCAAACAGGCCTGAAAACTTAAATGTTTGCATGCCACGAGGCCTTTACACAACCTGGTAGCCTTAAATGTTTATCTAAATAGGCTTCTCGGAGTACATTGTTCCTCGAAATTTTCCATACAATGTTGCAGCGAATTTGGACAATATTGTTGTCCACCGCCAGTTGAATAGGCATTGTATGTTTCATACTTATTCTAGGCTTAGAATGCAATTTCGCCATTGTTGAAGCTACATACATTGTTTACCGGTTCGGTGGGTGCTTCTTCTTTGCTGGTTCGTCGGTTGTTGCTTGCTTGTTGTTGTTTGGTTCACAATTCAACCTACGCTTCTGTCTTTCATCGTTTCAGAGTAAGTTTCCATGCCATAATTTCATTTTCTATTCCTTCTTTGTTGTTCAGTGTTTGTAGTTTGCAAGTAATAATTTTTTCTTATTTCTACTGGCATGCTCGTCGTATGTTTCTGGTTCCTTTTGTGCTTTGGCTGCAATTTCATAAGCATTGGAGATACATATGTTGTTTACTGGTTCGGTGATTGTTGCTTGTTCACTGGTTCGTCAGTTGCTGGTTGTTTTTGTTTGGATGAAGTTCACGATTTTGGGGCCTTGGGGCTATAGTTGGGCCTGTTTGTGTTTTCTCGTTGGTTTGGTGCTTGTTGTTTTCTTTTGTTTACTTCGAATTTGCAGGGTTGGGGTCCTATGCCGACACTTGGAGATGTTATTATTATTATTATTATTGGGGCGCTTTACGGTGTTCAGACCCTGCACCCACGAGTGGACATGCGGTTGTGTTATTTGTCGCCTCTGGTGAGGTAGAGATCTATTCTGCTGTAAAATTTTGTTGATACTTCAGTGTTGACATGATAGAAAATAATGGCATAAAAAATAATTGGACAACTACATGTGAAATTTCAATATCCGTTGTTTTTTTGTCAAAATTGTTTTTTCTTACCTGTATGTATATGTTATGTATATTTCTGCTTATTCTCATGTGAATCGTATTCTATTTTTTGTTACATTGAAATAAATAGAAATATTTTCCTTTATTTTACATGTCTTTCTTCATACTAACTTGCCTGCATGTCCATTGTATATTCGGTGTTGCTACCTTGAAAGAAACAGGTTGGTTGGACAGGAAGATGAATTCTTCTATGCAAAAATAGAGGGTTTTGTGGTACAATCTTTGAAATGGTATACCAATTGTGCTAGTAAATTAAATATAGAAAGTGGGTGGGGGCATATAATATTAGACTAGAAAATGATGACTTGGAAGCAATGGGCCTTTGTGCCCTCCCCATTTCTACTTTTTCCATTTTCTATTATCCCTTTTGCTTTATAATTGCTCTGCTTAGTGGTATTTCCAAAAATGCCTTGGTGCGTGGGTTGGCAGACTCACAAGTTAACATTTATGGTCATGCCTCTACCTTATTCCATACTTACCCACTTTGTCGATTGCGAGTGCCAGGCTGAAGGGTTCAAGATTGCTCCCCTAGCTTTCGGGGTTCTGCGATATACAAATTGGTCGTCGTGCCCCGCCATCATGCCCTATTTACTGTTACACATTTTTCCAAACAAAAAAATCAGAGGCATACAATTTGACCCTCGGGTCCTCATGTTTCTTGAGTATCCCTTGACACCCTATTTCGTATTCCATCTCCTTCCACCCTGCATGTAACATTTAGAACTATTATGGAAAGTATATAATGCATATGCTTTTTTAGTCCTTCTGTTGTTCATCTACACATTCTTGCATCAGAAAAAGTTGGACTAGTGACATGGCCATGAGTAGTCAGTCATCCCAGACATTAGCAGATTGATAAGGCCAAAGGTAGAGATGCATACATTATATTCCTAGTATGTTTACCAAACAAATATCCTCATTTATTTATTCATCTATGGCATGGTGAATATGTTGATGTCATCTTCAGTACATGCTTTGTAGTTCACAAGAAGTATCAACAAGTACAAGTGAGACGTCAAACATAGCGCAGGCTCCGCAGACTAAGAGGTGTGGTTGCAAAACTCTGGCTCCATAGTTCATCGAAACTATGCGTCTAATTGTAAATTTATGCCAGGAAAAAAAGAAAACAAAAAAATAATGCACACTACCATTCACTTTACTTTTCCTGTTCAAAAATTGTCACCAGGTCTAGACTTGTAACACCCAAAGTACTATCAATAGAGGGCTTGAACAGCTGCCGAACTAGACAAGTGTTCATCGGGGACATAATGGTCATCTATAGCACCTACTTGGACAAGGAAAACAAAACTAGATCCATTATGCATGCTGACATGACAGACAAGGAGGCCATGATGACAGTCACACTGACTATTCCTACACAACTTGTCCAGAAACACGCAAAAAATATATTGTCGAGTAATGGGTGTTAGGATATTTAGACACTTAGGAGTTAGTTAAAATATACTTGGTCTAATGTGTCATTAGGTAAAAGTGTGTTTCTTTAGTATGCATTAGCATGCATTTGTAGTTAGGAAATCTGACAGTCACGATATGTTCCCGACATAGAGTGATTTGACGGTTCATACTCTCCTCGATCTTAACGGCCATTGATCTATGGCTTAGCACCCGATTGGTCCATGATCTCTATTTAAAGAGAATGGAGGGTCATTTTTCGATGGTCGATTGTGAGAAACTCTCTTGTAAAATCTCTCTGTAATCTTTTTCTTTTTCATTAATAAATTACTCCAAGTGGTCGCGTTGTCTGGGGCCATGGATGTTTCCTCGTAGGGGTTTTACCACATGAAAACATTGGTGTGTTGATATTTGATCTAGTTATGTGAGTGTTTACTGAAGGTGTTCGTCCTCTGTTGGAATACCTATGTTGTCGGTATCAGAGCTTGTTTGAAGATCTGCTCCTGTTGTAGATCAAGATCGTGAAGCCAAGTTGCCTCATCTCCATTTTCTGCCATTTTCGTACATTTCTGGGCTGAGAGGACCATTCCATTGCGTCCATAGCACTCGTTTCATTCAAGAACACTTTTCGTTTCATTCAAAAAGGTTTCCATTTTCCCAAGATACGACCATTACAGTCAGATCCGGAGGTATAAAGCTTGAATACACATTTTTTAAATTTTTCCATAGTAGTATTTTGGTTTTATATTATTTATTTCCAGGTTTCTACTCTTTTAGATCTACGTATTCTCTTTTCCCTGTGCCCTGTGCGACCTCGACAAATAAAAAACAGATAGGAAAAGCTGCATCTTCTAGGTAAGCTAACTGAGATCTAACCCTTGTTGTCATCGAGAAGCGAAATTTTTTTCTTGTGTGAAAAGAGTTTTTTTTTAGCATGCTCTCCAAAAACACATTCGAAAAGGTTTATGTTTTCCCAAGATACGACCATTACAGTTAGATCCAGAGCCATAAAGCTTGAATACGCATTTTTTAAATTTTTGCAGAGTAGTATTTTGGTTTTATATTATTTATTTCCGAGTTTCTACTCTTTTAGATCTGTGTATGTTCTTTTCCCTGCACCCTGTGCGATCTCATAAAATCAGAAACAGATAGGAAAAGGTGCATCTTCTGGGTAAGCTAACCGAGATCTAACCCTTGTTGTCATCGAGAAGCGAAATTGTTTTCTTGTGTGAAAAGAGTTTTTTTTAGCACGCTCTCCAACAACAACACCCCCAATCCTCCTTCTGAACATTACAATATGTTTTTCTAGACCATTTGGTTAAAAGTTGTCTTATTACGTAAGAGGTATTGAGTTCAAGTCTCTCTTTTGTTACTTTTTTTGAAAAAGTTCATGCTAAAATTGTAAAGTGTATTTCACTTCAAGTATAAAAGTGAATCACTATAAGCAACTTTAATATTTTATTTTAGAGTTATTTATTTTGCATGAAGTAACTTCATTGTAAAAGTGATCCCCATTTCTCTTTATAAAAGTGGGTCACTTCATAAAGCAACTTACACCACCATGTGGTCCTTTGGTTACCGTTTATGCCTTTTTTTTAAAAGGGCATAACTTTCACATCCAAAGTCTGTTTTAAGTGCCGTTTTTTTATTAAACCACACAACTTTTCCATATCTTTCCATTCAAATCATCAGTTTCAGTTTTTAAATCCATATTATCTGCATATTTAATATGGATTCTACAATTAATCTCTTACTTACCAACACCAACTACTTCCAATGGAAATCCCATATGGAGGATTTATTAAGAAGTAAAGGTTTGTATCGGATTACCTTGGGAAAGGAAACATCACCCATTGATGCTGATAAGAAAGCCAAATGGGATAATAGGAATGAAGAAACACATGGATTAATCAGAATGTCCATCTCTCCTGATTTAAGGTTCCACCTTCAAACAATTGATAAATCCAAACAAGCTTGGCAAAATATTGAATCTGTGTTTGGTAAACACAATATTATTCAAGCACAATAGTTAGAAAATCAAGTACTAAATTTAAGTCCAAGCGATTTTTCTTGCATTAAAGACTATCTATCTAAGTTTAAAACACTCAGAACTTTATGTGAAGAATGTAAGATAAAGATAGACGAAGATCATTGCATCTATATTATTATTTCTAAGCTAGGTAGTGCATATTTTGTGTTTGTATCTACCTTTTATGCCATGCAAGAGGCTCTAGGGACAACTTATCAAAAACCCACTCTTGAGAACTTTTGTGATGCTTTGATTAGAGATCAAGATAAGCTAGTACAACTTGGAGTGATCATCACTGCAGGTACCTCCAACAAAGACTTAGTTGTCCATAAGAAAGATAAAACCAAGAATCCCAAGAAGCAACAACCTCGTCACAACAACAAACAATATAAGGGTCCCAAACCCACTCAGATAGCTTCCGCTCTTATTGGTGATAAATGAGCAAAATATAAAAGTAATAAGACTGACAAACATTGCAACTTTTGTGATAAATATGGTCATGATGAGTCCAAATGTTTCAAGATGACATCTTTGGAAGCTGCAGCGATGAAGAAGCACAACATCAGTATTGATTCTTCTTCTTCTTCTTCTTCTCATGGACATGCACTTTCAACTTTTGGCTTCTCCTTCAATACAACTTCTACTTCTACTTCTAATGAGTGGCTTATTGATTCTGGAACATCTTATCATATGGCTAAGGATAGAAACATATTTTCTACTCTAAATGAATGTAAAACCAAGAAAATATTTGTTGGTGATGATAGATCTCTTAGTGTTGAAGGATCTAGAATAGTTCAAGTAGAAAATGGTCATTTCAATGATGTATTATGTGTTACAAGTCTTTCTTTTAACCTTATATCAGTATATCAAATCACTCATTCAGGTGAAGGTAAAACCGTAGAGTTTTCACCTCACCAAGTTGTAATCAAGGATCTAAAAGATCCTAAACATGTTCTTGCAACTGGAATTGTTGATGATATTACCAGGTTGTACAAGTTTGACAACTTTGGGTCATCATCTTTTTCATCAGTTTTTGTTGCTCATAGCGATGACTTGAGAAAACTTTGGCATGAGCGGTTTGGTCATATAAACTATCGTTCATTGCAGCAACTATGTAATCAACATATGGTGATTGGCTTTCCTCTTGTTTCATGCAGAGATGGTTTTTGTGCTAGTTGTGTTCTCGACAAACATCATCGGAATAGTTTTGACAAACATGCCTCTTGGCACGCCTCGGGTCCTTTGCAGCTTGTTCATAGTGATTTGTGTGGTCCACTTTCTTCTTCTTTTTTCTGGGTGAAAGTATTTCTTAACTTTCATTGATGACTTTTCCAAACGTACTTGGGTTTACTTCTTAAAACTTAAGAGAGAAGTTTTTGACCTACAAGGCCCTTGTAGAAAAGCAATATGGACATCAAATTCAAAGGCTAAGAACAGATAATGGAGGTGAATATGTGAAAAATAAATTTACAAGTTACTGCACTACAAAGGGAATCCAAATGAAACACATTGTTCCATATACACCACAACAAAATGGTGTTGCTAAGAGAAAGAATCACACATTAAAAGAAATGGCTAATTGTATGATTCAATCTAAGGGATTAAGTCTAAAGTATTGGGCGGAAGCCATCAACTGTGAAAATTACATAGTAAATCGCACTCCCACAAAGGATCTTAAAAACATAACACCGGAAGAAGATTGGACTAAAATTAAACCAAATGTAAGTCACTTCCGTGTATTTAGTAGTATAGCATGGGCTCACATTCCTGATGAGAAAAGGAAAGCATTGTAGCCTAAAAGTGAGAATTGTATATTTGTTGGTTATTCTGAAGATGTCAAAGGTTATAGACTTCTTCAAACACATTGTAATGAAATTATTATTAGAAGAGATGTTAAATTTGAAGAAAATATATTGGCATGCGAGCCTAATTCGGCATTTGTGCCTTCTTTGGCCTACGAGCCTAATTCAGCGTTGTGCCTTCTTTGGCCTGCGAGCCATCTTCGACGTTTGTGACTTCTTATGTTCCGGTTTCTTCTTCAGATGATGACAGTGAGGATGAAAATCCACCTCCACCTGCTCACCTTCCTCTAGATGAGTCCTTTGAACCTGAACCAACACCAGCTCCACCGCTTCCTAGATGGGTCCATTCAACATGAGAAGCAACTGGTGATCTTGTCTGTAATCCTTCAGATCAGCATCAGACACGTTCATAGTTCCAACAAGCCTCTTCTCTTTTGGCTCAAGTTTCAGAAGCTCATGATCCAGAGACATTTGCAAAAGATTCAGGTCATCCAGATTGGGATACAACAATGAATGAAGAATATCGTTCTTTAATGGAAAACGATACTTTGGATCTTGTACCTCTTCCAAAAGGAAGAAAACTTGTCATATGTAAATGTGTCTATAGAACTAAGTATGCATCAAATGGAAGTGTTGAAAGACACAATGCTCGGTTAGTTGCCAAAGGATTTTCCCAAGTTGAGGGAATGGACTATAATGAAACCTTAGCCCCTGTAGCCAAAATGAATTCCATCCGACTTTCTCTTTTCCTTGTTGCCTCGCACAAATGGGATGTCCATCAGATGGATGTTAAATATGCCTTCTTGCACGGATATTTGCAAGAAGAAATCTACATGTAACAACCTCCTAGCTATGTCCAAAATGACTCTAGCCTTGTTTGTCGCCTTAATAAATCTCTTTATGGTCTCAAGCAATCTCCCCGAGCTTGGTATGCCAAAAGGGACAAATTTCTTATTGCCACTGGATTCTCTAGATGCCATTATGATCCTAATGTATATACCAAGAAAGTAGGAAGCCATCTCATAATCCTTGTCCTTTATGTTGATGACCTTATCCTTACTGGTAGTGACTCAAAAATTTTAAACCATGTGAAAACTAGCCTTAAGAAGAAATTTGAAATGACAGACTTAGGCTTTTTTCACTATTTCCTTGGCCTCCAAGTTTTGCAAGCCAATGCAGGAATTTTTCTTTCCCAGTCTAATTATGCTTGTGACCTTCTTCATCGCTTTCATATGGACGATTGTAAACCAACCCCTTCTCCCTTATAATATGGAGTCAAGCTTACCACCACCTGTACTTCTCCCGAAGTTGATGCCACCCTGTACCCTCAGTTAGTTGGTAGCATCTTATACTTGACTCATACCCATCTTGATCTTTCCTTTGTTATTGGTCTTGTTTCCTAGTATAGGCAAACACCCCATGAAAACCATTAGAAAGAAGCTAAAAGGATACTTCACTATGTCCGTGGTAGAGTTTAGTTCGAGATACATTACAGTTCATGGGAGACTCCTTTATTGGTTGGTTTCACTGATTCAGATTGGTCCGACAACCCTGATGATCGAAAGTCTACTGTGGGTTATGTTTTCAACCTTGGTTCAATACCTATCACTTGGGCCTATAAAAAACAACAGGCTATTGCACTTTCTTCAGCAGAAGCAGAGTACCAAGCAATAGTAAATGCAAGTTAGGAAGCCTTGTAGCTTCGACGGATCCTTTCAGAGTTTGGATTCCAGCAGCAACATCCGACCAACCTTTGGTGTGACAATCAGTGTAAATTCTAGCATTGTACAATGTCTACTATAAACAGATATTCAGAAAAGAATAGAAAAGATACAATGGCAAATGCAAACATTACACAAATATTTTTCCCCTGGAAACCCAAACCGGGAAAAACAACATATATTATATTCATACATTGTGTTACATTGTTTACAATACAATATACATATAGGAGC
>ML785125.1:198270-212701 GCA_009831015.1 Picea engelmannii | reverse complement strand
ATATATATATATATCTTGTTTCTAAATATCAATTAGTGACATTTAATTCTAATATCTCATCATGCAGAAACCGTATAGATTGTCATTGATGCATGAAAGGCTTGAGGAGATCTCCTATTAATATGAATTAAACCAAGATTTGAGGAGGGTTATATTATCGCTTTTGAGTGTTGATTTCAAAATCATGAAATGTCATTCGCACGTCGTCGGCTTGGCACGTTCACGAAACCTCCAATCCTTAATTGCTCTTCATCATACCCACCACCTTCGCACTTCTAAATATACAATAAGTGAAATTTACTGCTAACAGTTCATCATGCAACACCCATATAGATTACCATTAAGCAGCGAAAGGCTCGAGGAGCTTTCCCATTCATAAGCATTTAACCAAGATTTTTCGGAGAGTTATATTATCGACTCCAACTGTTCATTTCAACCATCTTTTAGAGAAAATTAAAGTTCTCATAAACCTATGGCATCAGCTCGACAACATTTATGTGGAGATACAGTGAACATATTCGGGCGCAAGGACCAGAACTTCCAGTGACCCAGGGAATATTCTTATTACTCAACCCCTGTCACCTAGAACGAAGTAATTTTGACCTCTGGGATTGCTCGTGTAGGTTGTGTACCTTAAGTTTTTTATTGTAAGGACTTGGTCTCTTGGTGCGCCGATAAATTTATTTCAGAAAAAATAATTATTCCACTACAGGACATCTCTTCTATTTCTTTGTCACCTCAGGTCTTCCGCGAGATGTTAAGATTGTCAGAGCCAACATTGACATTCAAAGGAGAAGATTCCAAACAGTTCCTAGCAAAGCATAATAACAGGTTGGACCTCTTGCCCAATTTATTGGAAGACCCGATGGTAGTTCCTGAAGATATCACAAGCTTGCAGGTTAGTTCATTTAGAAATTCATTCCATGAAATTGCGTGGTTGTTTACAAGAATAACGAGATAGGAGTTCACAACAACTATTTCCCGGATGGCTCTTTATATTTTGTATTTCACCGTCAAGGAACAAACCATTTTTTATTGGGGCAAGTTAATTTCCCATGAAATTTGTTCCCAATTGTTAATCTTCAAAAGGGTAAATAAATTTTATATGTCATCCTACTTAGTTTTTGCGATAGCGCATTGCTGCCAGTTTCTAGAACTGTCTCTGTCCAAGAATGTCAACTGGGAATTTGACCCAGTAACGTTATGGTACTAGGCCTTGTGGAAGCACAAGGCCTCCCACTATTTTTATGAGGTTTGTAATGTCTTCATGTCTGTTTTCAAAGTTTTGTTGTTAGGAGAAGATGCTCCCTGCATATCTGAACAGGCAACCAGTTTTTTGGACAGGAAGGGGACACTTGAACATTTGGATAATTACACTGTGATAAGGATTTTTGGCTCTAGGGAAAAAATTCTTCTCCTTCCATGTCACATTACGGACATAATGTTTGTTACAAAAGTAGCATGACAATACAACTACTGGTTTCATCTATTCCAAGAGAAGAGAAAAAAATAGTTTATTCCTCCTCCTTGGAAAGTTGGGGACTTCGTGTTGAAGAACGTCAACAAAATTGACAAATTCGTAGCACATTATAGCAACTTGAACATGAGATATGTTGAAAGCCTAAGAGGGTTCGACCCCGATAAAAAATTTCTACAACATTTACAAACACTTGGCTTCAACAATTGTTTTTTCAAAAAACACCTGACCGAAAATAGAGACACCGGCAACAACGCTCCTTCTTCTGATGCTGACGACGTAGACACATTGCAAAGAAACACTAAATTATACAGGCAACAAGGAAAAGGCCTCGGTGACAAGAGTGTTCAATCGACGAATAACACTCCCAAAAGTACAACATCCCAGAGCATCTCTCCAATGTCCCACCACAACAACAAAGAAACTCAGAGTTCTTCAAACGAAGGAGGAGATAATGACTCTCCTCACTCTAAAATTGATAATTCTCACAAGCTTCCAATAGACAAGAAGAGAAAAAAAAAAGTGGGACAGGCAGAAGAGCCCAAAATTCAGAGTAAGAACATGGAACTTGAGCCTGATCTGGATAACATACTTCGCTACCTTGATCATCCCAAAGATGCGATCCATCATATTCGTCCAATGGACATATTTGATACCTAAAATTTTGACAAAGATGAATCTTTCGTGTTCCAGATCGTTGTTTTTGACAGCCAGTCCAAAAAATTGATTATTGAAAAAAAAATTGTAAAAAATAAGAAAGGAAAATATCGTTCAACGGTTAAACTTGCGAACATGGAGTCGTCCCAAATCTGTCAACTTCACATAGCAAGTGGAGATGCACTTCATGATTCCATTGGAGGCATCGAGGACAAAAATGCTAGACTGAGGGACTGGATCAAGGAATTGGAAGATGCTTTGATTCCTATTCCATTGCTTGCCAATCCTTTGGAAATAGCCATGTCTGCCACCCCTACAACCAAGTTAAAAGGATTATCTAGCCTCCTCGCATCCTATAGAGGATATGTGGAGAATAATATCAAGAAAATAATGGAACTGGTTACTAAGGCATGGGAAACATCACAAACCATGACTTCCCTTGGAACCAGGGCACACAATTTGCTCGAACATTTGCAAGCGGAGTTAAAAGATGAAGAACATTTCTATTTAAACACGGTCCTTTCTTTTGGCACCGTTGTCAACAACATGACAGAAACAAGAAGAAGACAACATGATCTTCCATCCAAAAACTGGATTGGTCAATTAAATGCATGCTGGAAAGAAAAAGTGAAGAAACTGCATCTCATTGTTCAGTCATGTGAACAAGCCATATCAAAGAAAGAAAAACTATTCACAAATTTGTCCAAAATAAACTTAGCCAGAAGGACCAACGAATTCCAAGACCCCAACTTAATCGTCAACTCCTTGCCCTTAACTAGGCAAGACTACGATAAACAGGTTGATATGTTTAAGGCATTGTCTTTGGAAATGTTTTACAACATCATTTAATATGGTCAAGATGACATCGACGACTGGCTAGTCAACTATTCAGTACATAATGAGAAAATTGATCAGGCTCTGCGTAATATTTCTATCGACTTTGGGGAATTAGAAAACGAAGTTTTCAACATAAAAATCCAGAATGATATCAATGTCACCCCAATGAGAAGATACATTGAAGAATGGCTCAAAAGGGAATTGAAGCAGGCCATCGACGAAAGGAAACAGGCAATTTCCACGATTCCAGTAGTCGTCGACGACATCAATAAAAAGGCATCCGCAAGAAAATAGCAAAAGGGGTCATATGTACCATCACTGTAAGTCTATTGATCACATCCCACTTTGTTTATCAACCCAATTATTCCACTTTTTTAAATAGAAATGTCTAGCCAAAGACTGATACCTTTCAATTTATTTATTTTTTAGGTATTTCACTCTACCGTCACCCACTTCTTCTTTGTACAATCCTGTTTCTTGTACATATTTCTCTTATGGTCTACGGGATCCCCAATCCCAGTCTATATGAAAAACGCATTGAAATTTCTAGGAATATATAAAAGACTTTTATTTTTTGATATATTTCAAATAAAATTGTTTTTTATCTCCTTTTATAATTATGTCCTCATACATTTTTATCTTTCACCAGTCTATATGACAAATGCATTTAAATTTCTAGGAAAATGTAACTTATTTAATATATTTCAAACTAAACTGCCTTTTTATCTCCTTTCATATTTGTTTCGTCATAAATTTCTATCTTCCACTATGCACAAATTGTATTTTGTTATATACTTTCAAAAAATAAATGGGGCTCTAGAGGCCACGTGTCATTTACTGCATGGATACCACCTGCGCTTCATGATTCTTTCCACATCTCCGCTACAGTTTCCATGTGCCTCCGCTACTTTTTCCTATCCCAATTCAACCCGACATGGACTATGCTACCACACAACCTTGTTTTAACTAGTTTGTTTTGGGAGAGATATATTCTCTCTCTATGAGTAAGTCATGTTAGAATAAAGGACATTGAGGATGATTTAGTGTGTTCTAGGAATTTAAATAAACAAATACATTTCCAGAATTGGGTTATAAATGAGGAAAGAAGATGGTGTTTAGGATTTGGAGTGATGTTTCAATATTGTTTAAGATGGTGTTTATGATTTGGAGTAATGTTTCGATATTGTTTGTGTGGAAGTTTAAGTTTTAGTTAAAATCCAAGGTTTTTATGTGGTTAATTCTTATGAACAAAGTGTTTATTTGGGATTATATGCAGAAAAGGATCTTGTAGGAATTAAGTAGATTATTGAAACGGTGACAACCAATTTCCAATTCTTTTGGATATTGTCATCTTGTAGATCCCTATTATTTAGGTTTCGGTTGAGGCTAACAATCCAAGTTAAGGATGAATTTAATTCAGTCTGTTTCATGTAACTGTGGAGAGAATTGTATAAATGTGAATTCCTCATAGCCATTCAGTGAGAAAGGGCTTCTAGCCCTCTCCGGGGTTGCCCATTGACAAGATGATTGTAATCTCCTATTTTTTTCCTTGATAATCAAATGATTGCCATTGTCTCGTGGATGTTTCCCTTGTAAGGTGAAGGAGGGTTTTACCATGTAAATCTTTGTTTTCTTGTGTGATTGTTTTCTGGCCTATGTGTTTCTATTGTATTGTTGACTATGGGCTTCTGCAAGTGGTATCAGAGCTTCGAGGTGAGACAAAATGCTATCATCATGTGTTGATTTCTCTGCAGGTGTGTGAAGTTGTAGAACAAACTAGTGGTAGTTTCATAGAGAAAGAATAAATATTATGTATGGAGGAGCTCGGTAGCCACATCGCACACGTTTGAGGGTGATTTCAATGGTTCCAATCAAAGAAGCGAGCTTGTCGATGAGATGGGCCTGGACTTCATGCTTTTTAGCATGCCAGATGCAATAGAAGAGGCCCATGTGTTGAGGGTCGTGGGATGCAGTTTCCGAGCATGAGAAATATCCATGTGGATATGTGCAGAGCCAAACGAGTGTTCTTGTGAACTTTGAAGACATTTTGATCTCCATTAATATCAATCTCGATATTTCCACTGCTTGGACTATGGAAGGCGAGATGAACCATATGATGATCGTCAATTGCGTTCAAGTCGACCAACTCCTAATTTTTTCTACTCGTTCTACTGCTGCAAGGTGTTCATCCTATAGAGATAGTTATGAAAATTGTGGGTCTGGAATTTATTCAGACAATGCACCTCCACGAGGAGTGTCAATGATTTTTTCATGTAGACCTCCTTATCTAGAAGAAATCTATGGTAGATGCATAGATAAGCCTTATCGTGATAGTTGTGGTGGTGTTCATGGTAGTGCACAGGGTGGAAGGGGTCCGTTGGTTCGTGCCCCTAGCCATTTTGAACCTTGGAGGTTTGTAGCTTGTGGTGGTTGTTTTATTGGTCGAGGTCAAATTGGAGATCATGGAGTAAAGAGTCCTATGGTGTCTATTGTATCTCCCAACATTCCTGCACTATATGAAATGCATTTCGCAATACCTATGGCTGGATTAGTTCTCAACACCTTCAATATTCATCTCAATGCTCGAGCAATAGCCCTTTAATTCTTCCATTGTGAGACCAAATTCGTATTCGTTGATTACCAATATATTCATGTGGTTGTGGAAGCCAATTAAGGGAACCGATCATAAACCATGCCCGTGGAGCATAAAAGCATGACCTATGCATGGAGCAGCGTCGAAGAAGAATTCTCAGATATGTGTTTTCCATGAGTCTGAGGATGATGAGAGCATGCCACTACATGAGGTGTGAGGCTGCATCGGTGGAGGCTGCAGAGGAGGTACCCAATCTAGTGAAGCTGAAAATCACTAGTTTGACCGAAGGCCACGAAGACTGGATCTAGGTGTAAGGCCCGAGAGGTTGATTTATTTCCTGATCTGGTGGTGATGGTCGAGGAGCCGATGTTGTAAGAAGTGACAGTTTTAGGGCTCATAGAGGCATGGAGTCAGAAGGTCATGGGGCATGGATCAAGGAGATTTGTGCAGAGCGAATGTTGGAGGACGTGTAGAAGCTGTAAGAGAGAATGTGCAGGCACTGAGTTGGAATGTGTGAGGGGTAGAGATTCCAAGCCACAGTTGTATCCACCTGTTGAAGAAATTCTGATGGAAATGTGGGGGGTACAAGGGGTTGTTCTGTTAAGTGCGAGGTTGAGTGAAAACCATCTATCATGATACCTTGCAACAATTATGAGCTAGAATCAATAGAGATTCACTGGTGGAGACAGTCAGGAGGTTGCATGAGGAGTAGTCATCCCCACCTTTCATTATGTTATACCCCAGTTTCATTCGCTTGATCCAAGAGACGATACAACATGGTTTCTCATGAGAGTGTTGAGGTGAGATGGTGCTCCTGCAATATATTTTCCACGCAGGACCACACCGCCGCGGCTATTGCCTACGACAACGCTGTGGTGTTCGCTTGGAAGGGGGAGACGTTGCAGGAGTACTAGTGGTGCACCGAAAGGGCTCTCAACTGGGGTCCAGGCAGTGGCCCGGATTTGATCATCAATGATGGTGGGGATGCAACATTGCTGATACATGAGGGGGTCAAGGCCAAGGAGGATTTTTCCAAGACCAGGAAGGTGTCGGATCCAGAGTCTACCACCAATCTGGAGTTTCAGATGGTTTTTGGGGTTGATCAAGGAGATCATCAAGGTGGATCCCTTGAGGGACCATAGGATGAAGGAGAGGTTGGTTGGTGTGTCTGAGGAGACAACTACTGGTGTTAAGAGACTACAGCCCATGGTGGAAGTTTGTGTCGAGAAAATGCCTCTTAAGGCATCTAAGGCGACTGAAACTACCAAGGCCATTTGGCAAAATCCATGGGCATAGGGAATGTTGGTTTTTTATTTTTAAGTCGTGAAAGAAAACTGCCATTGCACATGTCTTACCTCGCAAATGTATTTCTTCCCAACGGTGTGAAGATTGGAACCTGGATCTAGTGGAAGGTCGTGAAGGAGTCGACAAATTTTTTTGTGGAGTTGGTAAGGGCTCCAAGTAAGGACCAAGACGGATTACTACCAATATTTTCTAACCTTCGATACAAATTGCTTGATCCACTCTGGATCTGTGGAAACAGATCATTTGGTTGTTTTACCGTCACATGGAGGGATGAAGTATAAAGGAAGAGGCAAGAGTATGCTCTTCTATTGGCTATGATCTATTTGTGGTTTTTCTTCTGGTTGATAGTTGATCTGCAAATTTTTTCATGTCACTAGATTGGATGATGGTGATGAATGTGTATGGCAGGTATGAAATCTCATGTTGAGGTAATTTGATTGAAGCCAACATTTTTCTTTTGGTGGAGTGATTCTTTTGGAGTTTGTTTCTATCATTTTTGTTTTTGCAAACCTTGGTAATGTTGACACTTTGTCTTGAAATTAGAGAATGAAAGTGAAAATTAAAATTTTATGGAGACATATGTTTGGTTTGATGTTTATTACTTCAACCTCAAATGTCAAAGTGTTAAGTTCAAGGTGGAGGCACCAAAGGGGGTTCTTGTCAATGGTTGGTGATTGGAGCATAGATAAGATAGTCAATCAATGACATGGCATGGTAAAAGAAACATTGTGCTCTAGAAACAAACGAGTTAAGTTCTGCTAAATGGTAGCAATCTCAGAAATGGTAATGGTAAAATTACCATGTGAACATTTTTTTTCTTATGGAGTTGTAATCTTGCATGTAATTGGGCATAGGACTGTAAGACCTGATTAGGAATGCGTACCCCTGGGCCATTGGGTCACCTATGAAAATTCTATATATAGATTTAGGTAGACCAAAGAGGGGTGGAGGCATGTATGTGTGAGTTAACCTTGACTCAGTAAATGAGTCATGAGTTAAACTTTGTCTTAGGTCAACAATGGTGGGTTTTGGGTCTATGTTTTTTGGTTTCCCATGGTATGGTGTCCATGATATTGCATGTAATGAAGCATGTTCAAAGGCTTGGGGAACTCTATGGAAATCGGTTTGGAGGTGAGCGATGAACACTTACCTAGCTAGCTTGGCTAGATTTGGTCAAGGGAATGTTCATGTTAAGGTGGATCTTGGGTCGATCTCACTTGGCTAGCTTCATCTATTTTTTGGTGAAGGTCTCGAGCACAGTGTTCGAGGTGGAGCATTGAAGGTGCTCAGGATCGCAACATAAGAGTTGTTTGCAAGCTCAAGAATTAATTATATGTCCTGAAGAGTGCACACAGGCAATTGTACAAGATGTTGATTCCTTCATGGTGAGTCAAGATTTTCAAGAAGTGGCAATAACTATGGTATTCACTATCTTGGTGTCTATAGTGTTGATGATATGCTTGTAGTAAGCACAAGCATGGTTACAATCAATGGGTTGGCTTAGTTGTCTTGGACATTAGAGATGAAGGATCAGGGAGTAGCAAAACAATATTAATCATGGAATGTATAGGGACAGGACTAAAGGTGAGTTTCGGTTATCACAACAATGAGTGTGTGGAAAAGACACTCAGAAATTCGGTATGAATTTAATGTGAAACCGGTAAAAATCCTTTGAGAATATTTCTTCAGGTTTATGTCCAAGCAATGAGGAAGAAAAGGGTTACATGTCTCATGTATCATATGATGGTAAAATGTATAAGTTTGCGATGAGAATATCAGATATTTCACTTGCAAGGAGTTGTTAGTGTTCACATGATAAATCTAGGTGGAATAGTGAAATGGGTACTTCGGTTTTGAAAGCAATGGTATCACCTATATTTAGCTTGCAAGTAGGTGATGAATGGACAATGGCATGGTATCGGGTAAATTGTTGTCAAGGTGGAGATTGTTGAAATGGTGACAACCAATTTCCAATTCTATTGGATATTGTCATCCTGTAGATCCCTATTATTTAGGTTTCGGTTGAGGCTAATCAGTCCAAGTTAAGGATGCAATTAATTCAGTCAGTTTCATGTAACTTTGGAGAGAATTGTATAAATGTGAATGCCTCAGAGGCATTCAGTGAGAAACAGATTCTAGCCCTCTCTGGGGTTTCCCATTGCCAATCTGACTGTAATATCCTTGTTTTTTCCTTGATAATCAAATGATTTCCATTGTCCTGTGGATGTTTCCCTTGTAAGGTGAAGGAGGGTTTTACCACGTAAATCTTTGTTTTCTTGTGTGATTGTTTTCTGTCTTGTGTGTTTCTGTTGTATTTTTTATTATGGGCTTTCGCTGCCCAACATGTAGATATCCTTTATGCAAGGTTAGTGATGAATCATTGTCTCATATGTTTATTTCTTGTTTTTGTGATGTGTCGGTTTGGAAGGAATTATTCATTGGTCTAAAAAAATGTGTAAGGTGGATAGTCTATGAATACATGCCTTATAGACTGGTGTGAGAATCTAAATGTCAAAAATTGAAATCACATCTCCATCATCATTTCTTGGGGATATGTTTAACAAGGAACTTTGCTCTATTTGAAAATAATTTTCCTTCTCCAAATTTATGCGCTTCTCATAATCTATCAATTCTAAAGAGTTTCAAGTAGGAAAAAGTTAGGAAACCACAAAGAGTTGTGGCGCCATAATGTATAGATAAATTTGACAGGTGGGATTATTTTGATGGGATTCACAAGGGAACCCTTTGGTAGGTGGAGCTAAGAAGGTTCTATTAGGTGGAAGCATAAACAATAGGGAAGAGCTATTGACACTCAAACTTGTTATTACGTTAGTTGTTCAAAAAGGTGTGCAGAAATTATAAATAATGGTTGTTCCTAAGGTGGTTATAAACTAGTTGAGATGAGCCAATACTAAGGAAAATTTCCTATTAAGACTTATGTAAGGAAGTTATAAATTTGGGAAACAATACATAATACTAATGAACTTTATTTTTTTCATATTTACAGAGAAAGAAATATACTAGTAAATTCTTTATCAAAAGAAAGATTGTATATGACTTATATTTGGGCTTAACATGAGGATGTTTACCTAAATATGATCCAACCCTTTTATTAGTCCTTGTCGTAGGCATAGAGGGACTATAGCGATCGATAATTCGTTGACTACATATTAGTTTGTCCTTTGACTAGAAATATTTGCATAATACCTATTGTTGGAGCTAGGGAACTAAAAACATAGATTTTTATATAATAAAAAGTATCATGTATGTACTGACCTGATTGGATAAGAGATTGGAGGTCTTATTGTTGGCTTCACTATTCCCAATGTTTTATATGGGAACATATCCAAACTTTTTATCGTATACAATCTTTTTGAATAATATATTTTTCCTATGTATTGCTTGAAGGTGGATTAATGCTAGCATTAGTTCGAATGTTTGTATTAGCATTTTATGCTATCTGAATATATCCCTAAGTTTTTATTTGTACTAATCATATTTAAATATTTAGATATCCAATCTTTATAGTGATCGATAATTCCAAAGTTTATAACGTCCTTGGCGCATGTATTTGTATTGAAATGTATTGACACTTTTTTTGAGGTGCTTGAATAGGCTTGACATCTTAAATGTTTACATGATGAGAGGTCCTCCAACAGTCCTGACATCTTAAATTTTTGCATACTGCGAGATCCTTAGACAACCTGACAGACTTAAAATGTTTATCTAAATACACTTCTCAGATTACATTTTTCCTTGAAATTTTCCATACAATGTTGCAATGATTTTTTACAATATTGTTGTCTACCGCCAGTTGAATAAGCATTGTATCTTTCATCCTTATTCTATCCTTGAAATGAAATTTCATCATCATTGAAGCTACATACATTTTTTACTAGTAAGGTGAGTGCTTATTCTTCGTTGGTTCGTTGGTTGTTGCTTCTTGTTGTTGTTTGGTTCACAATTCGACCTGCACTTCTGCCTTTCATTGTTTTGGAGTAAGTTTCCATGCCATAGTTTCATTTTCTATTCCTTGTTTGTTTTTTAGTGTTTGGAGTTTGCAAGTAAGAATGTTTTATTATTTCTAGTGGAATTCTCATCGTATGTTTCTAGTTCCTTCTGTGCTTCGGTTGTAGTTTTGTAAACGTTGGAGATGCATATGTTGTTTACTGGTTCGGTGGTTGTTGCTTGTTCGATGTTTCGTTGGTTCATGGGTTGTTGGTTGTGTTTTTTTGGATTGAGTTTACACTTTGGGGCCCTGGGGATGAAGCTCGACCTGTTCGTTCTTTCTCAGTGGTTTGGTGCTTGTTGTTTTCTCTTGTTTGATTTAGCCTTGCAGGGTTGGGGTCCAACATCGGTGGTTGGAGCTGGTTTTTTGGGGGGGGATTATTATTGTTTTTGGGGCACTTTATGGTGTTCAGCCCCTGCACCCACGAGTCGACATGCAGTTGTGTTATTTTCCCTATCTATCGAGGTCAATATTTGTTATTCTATGAGATTTTTTTGTTGCTTCAATGCTGACATGAAAGAAAATACTTGCATGCAAAATTGTTCAAGAATTACATGTGAAATTGCAATATCCATTGTTTTTTTGTTAAAATAAAGAATATGCAGGTTGCATTTATAAATCATGTATGGTCAGATGTGCCCATATGACATTACATGTTCTTTGTCCTCTACACAGACTGGTGTTCCCACGATACAACTTGTCTTGTACTTGAGATATGATATGTACAACAAATATTCTGCAAAATTATATTTGGATGTCTGGAAACATATCTGGCTCAGTTGCCATGGAAAACCAAAATCTTGTATCGTGGGCACAACAGTCTATTCAAAGGATAAAGAACATGTATTTCCATCAGTGGAAGGATATCTGGATACTTTGTCATGGAAAACCATAAATCGTTTAGCTACGGCCATGCAATTTCGTGATATTTTGTGGCTTGTAATATATTTTGGGCAGGGAAAAAAAAATTACACATTTACAGCTATGGATGGAGAAGTACAAAGGTTCATGTTTCTGCGTATATTTTAGATTGTTCGTTGAGTCTCTTTTACTGTATGTACATATTACTTGTTCTCCGGTGCATACCATCTTCCATTCATGTTCATTGTGTTTTGTGTGTTCCCACATTCAAACAAACAGAATAGTTGGAGAAAATGACAGAGTCTTGATGACATCAGTTGAAGAGGATATATAAAGGTGCATGCTTGTACTGTTATTTCATATTGCATTGTTTTGTATTTCATTTATTGTTTGTATATGTGTTCAACTAGTTTATTGTATGTAGATGTTGCATGCCTTCCTACATGATAATTTATCTTCATTACATGCCTTCCTGCATACTAACCTACTTCATGTCCATTGTGTTTTCGCTGCATTGCTACATTTAAACAAACAAAATGGTTGGAGATGACGATGGAATCTTTCGTGGGTGAATAGCCATGTTTCTCTTTCTTTTACATGTCTTCCTTCATTATAACTTATCTTCATTACATGCCTTCCTACATACTAACCTACTTCATGTCCGTTGTGTTTTCGCTGCATTGCTACATTTAAACAAACAGAATGGATGGAGAGGACGATGGACTCTTTGGCAGGTAAATAGACCTATTTATCTTTCTTTTACATGTTTGTCTTCATACTAACTTGCCTTCATGTCCATTTCATATTCGACGTTTTTACCTTCGAAAAAACAGATTGGTCGGACATGAAGATGAATTGTTATGTGCAACAACAGAGGGTTTTGTGGTACAATATTCTAAAAGGTATACCAATTGTGATGGTAAATTAAATATACAAAGTGGGTACAGGCATATAATATTAGACTTGAAAATGATGGCTTGGTAGAAATCGGCCTTTTTGTCCTCCCTATTTCTACTTTTTCCATTTTCTATTATCCCTTTTGTTTTCTAATTGATCTACTTAGTGGTTTTTCCAAAAATGCCTTGGTGCATCGGTTGGCGGACTAATGGTTTCACATATATGGTCGCACTTCTACCTTATTCCATAGCCACTTTGTCGATTGCGGGTGTCGGGCTGGCAGGTTCAAGATTTCTCCCCTGGCTTCCAGGGGTTCGCGACATACAGATTGGTCGTGGTGCCCCACCCTCATGCCCTGTTTACTGTTACACTTTTTTCCAGTTAAAAAAATCATATGCATACAATTTTACGGTTATTTAGTCCTTCTGATGGAAAGTATAAAATGCATATGATTGTTTAGTCCTAATGTTCGTTTGCACATGCTTGCATTAGAAAAAGTTGGACTAGTGACATCGACATGAGCAGTCATTCATCCCAGACATCAACAGACCAACAAGGCCAAAGGTAAAGATGCATATGCTCTGCTCTTACTATGTTTACCAAAAAAATATCCTCGAATATATATTCATCTATGGCATGGTGAATATGATGATGTCATATGCAATACATGGTTTGCAGTTCACAAGAAGTGTTAACAAATACAAGCAAGATGTCGAATGTACCGCATGTTCCGCAGACTAAAAGGTGTGGTTGCAAAACTCTAGCTCCATAGTTCATCGAAGTTATATGTGTACTTGTAGATCTATGCTAGTGAAAGAAGAATACAAAAAAAAAATGCACACTACCATTCACTTTAGTTTTCCTGTTCAAAAATTGTCACTGGGTCTAGATTTGTAACACCCAACGTACTATGAATAGAGGGATTGAACAGTCATCGAACTGGATATGTGTTTGTCAGGGACATAATGTTCATTTATAGCACATACTTGGACAAGGAAAAAAAAAGTAGATCCATTATGCGTGTTGACATGACAGACAAGGAGGCCATGATGACAGTGACACTGACTATTCCTACACAACTTGTCCAGAAACATGCAGAAAAGATATTTTCGGGTAATGGGATATCCATTACAAATTTTAATATATTTCCCAAAATAGTATATGACTGTGGTGATTGTGATCGAATTATTTCGCTCAACGAAACAAGTGTTGTGGAAAAAATTATCGTTGTTTGTTCAGAATATTGTTTCGTCTCGGATGCGACTATCAACCAGCTTGCACAGAGCACTGATATTTACCCAATCAGAACGATTGGTGCAGCTATGACAATGGCGAGAAAACTTGGCTCGCAACACATTCTCCATATAAAGGATGGAGAGTCAGACAATGACAAGGCAATGGTACCTCTTTTCATATTTAGTTTTGTCCTTTACTTTTTCATGTGCATGTATCTCGGGTAAGTTACACAAATATTGCACTGTTCCATGTTGCATTTGCAATTGTTTGATACCTATTCAATTTTTTTTTGGTCAATGGAGCAACAATTTCATAAAGGGAAGATTCCACTTATGCTCTTCAAAAATATAACAAAGAAGAGGGATATTAGAGAAAGGATATTTTGGAAAAACCAAACAATGTTTGTAACAGAGTTGCGAGCAAATATAGTATAGGATCTAAAGAAACTAGCTAGCTCTACAACGGTTGTGCATATACATCCACAAAATCATCCTCACTTTGCTTATACAAATAGCCTTCAACAAATTTTTGCGGCATGTTTTATTTTATTTTTATTTTT
>ML785125.1:166119-198220 GCA_009831015.1 Picea engelmannii | reverse complement strand
GTTGTGCATTATATTGTTCAATGTATTAATTCCTATGCTTGCATTCGCAAGTTGAAGGTTTTTTAGTTGCAGCCAATGCGTACTCGACCCCTTTGAACTTGTATGTCCAAAATGCAACTCTCCTACTTCTGCCTCCGCTTTGATAAGTGATTATATGATTGATTGTCTGTGATGCAGTGAAAAATGTCCATATATATATGGACATTTCCTCAATGCTACCATCTGAACCGTGGGAAACACAACCGTGCATTGTACGGTTAGGCAACCTCTGTTACAAAATGTGCTTCCTAAGTTCATAGAATTGTCGTATTAAACGTATCTACAGAAAAAAGGCAAGCAGTCTCTACATGCTGCGGGACCTTTGGATACACAACAAATTCACCTTAAATGAGGACAATGCAATTTTGCATATCGATTGAAGAAGGGAAAAAAATAAATATCAAACTTTGGCAAGAAATGAAAATACCTCATGTGTCTCTGTAATATTTCTTCAACATACAGATGAATGTTCGTTGGACTCAACTACTTGGGATTGCATGTGCATAAGATTGTTTGGTCCAAAAATGGGAAGCATGGAAGCAAACCCCATATATCCCATGGCCCCAGTTATTTTCTTCAAGGAACATGTACCAGAAGTAACAGAAAACGAATGCGGCGACGTCTTTTCTTTGTATATCAAATTGTTTGATATAAAGGTTGATGTGACCTACTCTATGGAAGCTTCTAGGAACTTGCTTGCGGTCTGTTTGGAGTTTAGTTGGTTCTTGGTTGTATGCTTCATCTATCAATTTGTATATCGCGGAACTCTGAATGTTGTTTGGAGGACACAAAACAATAGAATTTAATTTTTTAGCCAGCTAGCCCACAAATCGTCCTGATAATTTCTATGGCTCTCTGATGCAAATGTAGTATGTGGCTTGTTTTAGCATTTTTCCTTAATCGATGAACTTGGTAAAATTAATCTCCTGAAATAATTTCAAATCAATGAATATATACTGTGTGAAGTGAAATTATGCTATCATATCAACAAGAGGCTCTTAAAATTCAAATTGGTCGTTTTTATGCTTGTAGTGATAAATTTTAAAAAACTTTCTTTTGTTTCCTTAATTTTTTTTTAAATAAGTGATTTAACATCCTTTGATAATTTTAAGTAATTAAATTGTACGATATCAACATTTAATATTAATAATTTAGTATTTGAAAATAATGTTTTTATATAATGTTAGATAAGATGACCATCCGTAAACAATCGCAATCTTGAGCCCGCTAGTCCTGGAGTCCTTCTATCAATTTGTATGTCGCGGAACTCCGAGTGTTGTTTGGAGGACACAGGACAATAGAAGTGCAATGTTGAGCCAGAGAGCATGCAATTCTGTCTGTCAATTTGTATATCGCGAGACTCTAGGTGCTATTTGTAGGACACGAAACAATAGAGGCTCAATTTTGAGCTCTCCAGCCCAAGAACACACGATCCAAAAAGTGGCTAAGTATGAAATGAGGGATCCGTACATGCTCTATAAAATCTCATGTCCATACTTTATACAAGTACATGTTTAGTATGTATTTCTCATTTCTCAAAAAAATTAATGGTCTGGAAGTTGGCGGATGCACGTGTTCAGATTTCCACTTACTTTTATATCACTAGCTCGACCGACCGCTTCCTCGTTTCAAATTGTACAAACTTTCTTGTCTAATTAAATTGTGCAATATAAATATTTATTATTAATAATTTCGTATTGAAAATAATGTTTTTAGATCATGTTAGATAGTTGATAGGGATTACCATCCGTAAACAATGGCAATCTTGAGGCCACTAGCCATGGAATCTGTTTGTCAATTTGTATATTGTGGAACTCTGAGTGTTTTTTGGAGGACACAGAACAATAGAAGTGCAATGTTGAGCCAGCCAAACTGCAATTCTTCTTGTCAATTTGTATATCACGGAATTATGGGTGCTATTTGTAGGGCATGGAACAATAGAGGCCCAATTTTGAGCCCGCCAGCCCGAGAACCCGTGATCCAAAAAGTGGCCAAGTATGGAATGCACGATCCGTACATGCTCTATAAAAATCTCATGTCCATACTTTATAAGAGTACATACTTACTATGTATTACTCATTTTTCAGAAAACTTCTAGGTGCGGAAGTTGGCGGATTCACGACTTCAGATTTCACTTACTTTTATATCACTAGCCCGACCGACTGCTTCCCCGTTTGATATTGTAATAAATGAATATAAACTGGCCCAATTCCAATTGTGCTATCACATCAACACGAAGCCCTTAAAAATCAAATAGCCGGCAAGTCTGCTTGTCAATTTGTATATCGCAGAACTCTGGGTGCTATTTGTAGGGCACGGAACAACAAAGGTCCAATTTTAAGTCCGCCAGCCCGAGAAACCGCGATCAAAATAGTGGCTAAGTATGGAATGAGGGATTTGTACATGCTCTATAGAATCTCATGTCCATAGTTTATAAAAGTACATATTTAGTATGTATTACTCGTTTCCTCCGAATGTTGTTTGGAAGACACGGAACAATAAAAGTGCAATGTTGAGCGAGCCAGTCCGCAAGTTCGCCTATCAATTTGTATATCGTGGGACTTTGGGTGCTATTTGTAGGATACAGAGCAATAGAGGCCCAATTTTGAGCCTGCCATACCGAGAACCCGCGATCCAAAAAGTGGCCAAATATGGAATGCAGGATCCGTACATGCTTTATAAGAACCTCATGTCCATACCTTATAAGAGTACATACTTAGTATATATTACTCGATTTTTGGAAAACTTCTAGCTGCAGAAGTTGGTGGATTCACGGCTTCATATTTCAATTACTTTTATATCACCATCCCGACTGACCGCTTCTCCGTTTGATATTGTAATAAACGAATATAAACTGGACCAAGTCCAATTGTGATATTACATCAACACGAGGCCCTTAAAATTTAAATAGTTTGCAAGTCTGCTTGTCAATTTGTATATCGTGGAACTCTGGATGCTATTTGTAGGGCACAGAATAATAGAGGCCCAATTTTTCATCTTGCCAGCCAGAGAACCAGTGATCCAAAAAGTGGCTAAGTATGGAATGAGGGATTTGTACATGCTCTATAAAATATCATGCCCATACTTTATAAAAGTACATATTTAGTATGTATAACTCGATTGTTGGAAAAATTTCTAGGTGCGGAACTTGAGTGATACACGTGTTCAGATTTCCACCCATTTTTTATATCACCAGCCTGACCGACCTCTTCCCCATTTCATATTATACAAAAATTTTGGAATGCAACTTTCCAAATACACAGATTTTTCTTTGAAATAAGATATTTAACATCCTTCAATAATTTTATGTAATTAAATTGTACAATATCAATGTTTAATATTAATACTTTAATATTGAAAATAATGTTTTTAGGTAGTGTTAGATAGTTGATAGGGATCACCATCCGTAAACAATCACAAGCTTGAGCCCGCCAGCCCTATAGTCCATATGTCAATTTGTATATGGCGGAACTCCGAGTGCTGTTTGAAGGACACGAAACAATAGAAATGCAATGTTGAGTGAGCTAGCCCGCAAGTCTGCTTGTCAATTTTTATATCACGGAACTCTTGGGTGCTATTTGTAGCACATGGAACAATAGAGACCAATTTTGAGCCCGTCAGCCCGAGAACCCACGATCCAAAGATTGGCCTAAGTATGGAATGTGGTATCAGTACATGCTCTATAAAATTTCATGTACGTACTTTCTAAAAGTACATATTATGTATTACTTGTTTTTCCAGAAAATTTCTTGGTAAGGAAGTTGGCAGATTCATGTATTCAGATTTCACTTACTTTTATATCACCAACCCGATCGATTGCTTCCCCATTTCATATTGTACAAACCTTCTTGTCTAATTAAATTATACAATATCAATATTTAATATTAATAATTTAGTATTGCAAATAATGTTTTTAGATAATGTTAAATAGTTAATAGGGATTACCATCCGTAAACAATCGCACTCTTGAGGCCGCCGACCCTGGAGTCCGTCTGTCAATTTGTATATCACGAAACTCTGAGTGATGCTCATATGAAATGAAACAGAAGGAGTGCAATGTTGACCGAGCTAGCCCGCAGGTCCACTTGCCAATTTGTGTATCATTGAATTCTGGATGTTATTTGTAGGCCACGAAACAATAGAGGCCCAATTTTGATCCCACCAGCCTGAGAACCCGTGATCGAAAAAGTGGCTAAGTATGGAATTTGGGATCCGTACATGCTCTATAACATCTCATGTTCATACTTTATAGTACATATTTAGTGTGTATTACTCACTTTTCAGAAAATTTCTAGTTTCTCTTTTCTCTCTGCTTTCCCTTTCTTTACTTACTCATTTTTCGGAAAATGCCTAGGTGCGAGATTTGGCGGATTCGCATCTTCAGATTTCCATTGTTACTTTTATATCACCAGCCCGACTGACTGCTTCCCCATTTCATATTGAACAAACTTTTTGAATCGTCGGTTCCTGCATAGGCGGGTTTAACATTGCGTTTCCATTCTTCCACTGCCTGCAACTAGCACCCGGACTTCCGCGATTTACAAATTAGCAAACAAATCCCCCTTCATGTCGTACACTTTTGATTTCTATTTACTTGGTCCTTTTTCCCAATGTCTCATGATTTTATATAAAAAAACTGGAAGTTCAACAATATACAAATTGCCCTCTCGCCATTGCGCTTCCGTTGTTCCCCTACTCACAAACATCAGCCGAAATTTCGCGACGTACAAATTGATTGCTGATATCTCTCACTAAGATGCAATATGATCATCAACACTTCATGTCTCCTAGGTATATCTCTTGCCCTTTTTCTTTTGTAACCCACCCGACTGCTTTCCATACTTGGGCATTTCTTGGAATCGGTTTCGCGGGTTGAAGGGTGCACGAAATGTACAATGCTTCATCACAATTCGCCATCACCACTACCTTCGTACTTGTTTCCAGATATGAAATAATTAAGATTTAATGCTAGTATTTCATCCTGTAGGAACCGTTAATATTGTCATTAATGTCTAGAAGGCCGGAGAAGATTTGTCATTACTACGAATTAAACCAATATTTGCGTAGAAGTCGGACACCGACCGACCGCTTCCCTCCACCCAGGAGCAAAAATGGAGATGGTTCCTTGGTACACCGAGAGATATATTTCAAGCCAAAGAATTTCAAGACAACCCTGCCTGCTCAGAAAACCTGCCTAGTTGCATTGATGGTTGGTGCAGTGGTTGATGTCATGGATTCCAAGCCGAAAGAAGATGATCTGATGGGCGATGATACGACAATGGATGATGGCAATTCATAGATTGTTCCCACTCCTGGACTGAAATTTAAATCAAGCATAACGGGTGGAACTTCCCGGATCATTGATGGTGGTCCTGACAACACCAAAAAGAGTTTTAGAAAAGAAATTGATGTTGAACGCAATAGCTGCTTTGCAGCATGAAAGTAGGAATTTCAAAGGTCCAAATTATTCCATTCTGGGCGGAAGAGTTTCACTGTAAAGAAATTATATGTTGATTCTCCCAGAGATATATCTCAATCCAAAAAATTATTCACTTGCAGGACTATTGTCCTGTTCTCTAGATATACAATTAACATATTCGGGAATCAGGTCCAGAATTCTCACTGCTGCAAGGCATATTTCTACTAGTCATCTCCTTCCACCCATAATGGACTAATTTGGGCCTCTAGAATTGCACGTGCAACCTGTGTCTCTAAAGTTTTTTCAACTTTACAGAGGCGGTTTCTAGTTGTGTCCTAAGTTTCAGTAAAGGGCTATTCCATTTTTCCTGCAACATTTTTTTGTGTTCTTCCTCACTGGAAGCTTCTGAAAACTATCAATTTTACCACAGGATGATTCATTGAGGAGAAAACTGCAAGGATCCTGCATATTGCGGATCCCGTGCCTGTGTTTGTGGAAAATACATTCAATGTTTTGGCCCGAAGAACTGGGTCCATTTTCTAAGGATAGTTGTACAATAATCGATTTTTTTTCTTTTTTTTTAAATGGATTTTCTATTAAAAAATTTTGCCTTGGAGTCTTCATTGCTACTTCTTTTTTGGATTTAACACCTGTTCTCATTGGCATGGCTCGGTGGTCTCGTAGTTCTTCGATATTGTGTTTACTTAGGTTATTTTTTCTAAGACGAAACATCTAAGATTTATATGACAATGTACTATGTCAATCCACCAACCTTTTATGCAAACAAAAAATGGATTACACACAGTTTCAAACCAACGTTCAATTCTATTCATAATACAGATAGAACATAGCAATACCAATGTACAATCTTGTAGAAAAATTGCCATTCTTGTTTCTAGACATGAAGTTATTAAGTTTTAATTCTAGAAACCCATAATGCAAGAAGTTTAATACTTAAGTTAATATGTTACAGTCATTGAAGAATGTATCAAGAACACACTTACACCCACACGTTCCAATAAAATCTAATCTTCAACAAAGAATTTGCTAGCAATTAGTAGAAAATGAAGTTTAATACTTAATTTAATATGTTACAGTCATGGAAGAATGTATCAAGAACATATTTACACTCATAGGTTGCAATAAAATCTAATCTTCAACAATACATTTGCTGACAATTAGTAGAAAATGATGGTTTTGCAAAAATGGTGCTTATTTGAAACCAATTCGCGCTTACGAAAACTGCCCTTCGCCTTTCTATTTTGCCACTCTTTTATCCCCTCTAGTTTCTCTTCCTGGTTACTTAATCATTTTTTTTTTTGAAAATTCCTTACTGCGCAGCTTGGAGGATTCATGTGTTTCCACTGAGCACTTCGCCTTTCTTTAAATTGGCACTATATTGTTCTATTTCCTCCAAGTAGCACCCAGAGTTCCGCGATATACAAATTGACAGGCAGACTTCTGCACTGGTTGGCTCAACACTGCGCTTCTATTTTTCCATGACCTCCAAACAACATTCGAAGCTCCGCGATATACAAATTGACACACGAGCTCCAGGGCTGGTGGGCTCAAGATTTCCATTGTTTACCGATGGAAAAGTGATAAAACGAGCCATACCACATTTGTGCCACAAAAGCTATATTAAAGGGCGAAACATTTCCTCTATAGTTCTGTGTCCTATAAACAACACCCACAGTTCCGTAATATACAAATTGACAGTTGGACTTGCGGGCTGGCTGGCTAAAAAAATGACTCGGAGTTTCGCGATATACAAATTGATAGACGAAGCATACAACTAAAAACTAAGTAAACTCGCGGATTGTATTCCTAGTCGTTGTTTTCTGTGCCCACCAACTTTGCACTTCTTTCCAAGTATATATATTTGCAGGAAAATGGGATATCTATTACAGATGTGAATATATTGGTCATTCTTTTTCGTCTTCTATACTTGGCCAAATATCCATTTCTCTTTTCCCTGAACTTTATCTTTCTTGTCACTTATTCGTTTTTTTGAAAATGTATGGTTGCACACGTCAATGGACTTGTGGGTTCATGCTTTCACTTGTGCTCTTATATCATGACACCGACCGACCACTTCCCCATTCCATACCCAAACACTTCTCCTACTGTGTATTCCCAGTAGGCGGGCTCTATATTAGACTTTTATTGTTCCATGACCTGCGAACAGTACTATCACTTCCGCGATATACAATGTTTTTACAGATGTGAAATTCCATACCCAGACACTTCTCCGACCGTGAATTCCTGGTAGGCCGGCTCTATATTGGACTTCTACTATTCCATGACCTGCGAACAGTACCCTCACTTCCGCAATATACAAATTTACAACCAAACTCAGATCATACCCTCTTTTGTATTACGGTCTACCTATCATGGCCTCTTCCATGGTATACATTTTTCACTGAAAACTTCTGAGAAATACAATTTAACGATCGGGTCCTGACGTCTTCTATGGAACTATTATCACCCCATTTTGAAGCTAGTCTATCCACTTTCCATACTTTTCATTTATTCAAATTTATTTGATGGATCATCGGTTTGGCGGGTTCAAGAAATATTCAGTTCCTAGTTGTTGTTTCCTATGCCTGCGCCCCTTTGCAATTAGCAATTAGCAATTATATATAAGATCTTAGCTCTAGGCATGCAATTAGCAAACACTAATTTCAAACATCATGGAATTTCATTTGTGCGTCGTCGGGTTGGTCCGTTCACGAAAAATTCAATCCTCACTTGCGAGAATGAGTCTGCCCGACGGTTTCCCTATTCCATACTTAGCCACTTTCCCAAAATTCCACAAATATACAAACCGGGTGCTGAACTTCCCCATCATGATCTCTTCCATTTTACACGTTTTGCAGTAAAAAATTATGATACATAAAATTTGACCGTGGAACACTTTCCTCTCCTAAGTATCCCCGTAACCCTTTTTTGAATCACGTCTGACCTCTTTTCAAACCTTTCCATTATTTCCTTTCTCTCCCTTGTCTCTGTGACCTTCACACTTGTCTATAATAAAAGAAAAAAAAATGTTATATATATATATATATACACACATATACATATCGTGTTTCTAAATATGCAATTACTAACATTTAATTCTAACAACTCATCATGTAGGAACCGTATAGATTTTCATTGATGGGCGAAAGGCTCGAGGATATCTCCTATTAATGCACATTAAACCAAGATTTGCGGGGGGGTATATTATCTCTTCCGAGTGTTGATTTCAAAATCATGAAATATCGTTCGCACGTCGTCGCCTTGGCACGTTCACAAAACCTCCAATCCTTAATTTCTCTTCGTTGTACCCACCACCTTCACATTTCTAAATATGCAATAAGTAAGCTTTACTGCTAACAATTCATCATGCACAACCCATAAAGATTGTCATTAATCAATGAAAGGATCGAGGAGCTTTCCCATTCATAAGAATTTAACCAAGATTTAGCGGAGAGTTACACTATTGGCTCTAACTGTTCATTTCAACCATCGTTTGGAGAAAACCAACGTTCTCGTAAACCTATGGCATTAGCTTGACAATAGTTCTGTGGAGATACAGTGAACATCTTTGGGTGCGAGGACCAAAAATTCCAGTGGTCTAGGGCATATTCTTATTACTCAACCTCTGCCGCAAAGAACCAAGTAATTTGGACCTCTGGGATTGCTCATGCAAGCTGTGTCCCTAATTTTTTTGACTGTAAGGACCTAGTCTCTTGGTGCACCGATAAATTTATTTAAGAAAAATGAACTATTCCACTACGAGACCGCTCTTATGTTTCTTTGTCACCTCAAGTATTCCGCTAGATGTTAAGATTGTAGGAGCCAACATTGACGTCAAAGCAGAAGATTGCAAATAGTTCCTAGCAAAGCATAATATAAAAATCCAGAATGAGATCAATGTTGCCCCAATGAGAAGATACATTGAAGAATGGGTTGAAAGGGAATTGAAGTAGGTCTCGGATGAAAGGCAACAGGCAGTTGCCAGAATCCCATGGACCGTCAACGACATCAATGAAACGACAGTCATTGGTGACATCAATGAAACAATAGCCATAAGAAAATAGACAAAGGGCTCATATATACCCTCATTGTAAGTCTATTGATCGCATCCTTCTTTTTTTATCAACCTAGTTATTCCATTTTTTTAAATAGAGATGTGTAGGCAAACACTTATACCTTTCAATTTATTTTTTTCAGGTATTGCACTCTATCTTCTTTCTATAGTCATGTTTCTTGTACATATTTCCTTAATGGTCCACAGGAGCCCCAATCCCAGTCTACATGAAAAACACATTGAAATTTGCATTTATATGTAATAGACTTTTATTTTTTTTTATATTTCAAAATTTCCAGTAGTATGTAACAAACTTTTATTTTTTGACATATTTCAAATAAAATTGTTTTCTTATCTCCTTTTAAAATTATGTCTTCATACATTTTTATCTTTCACCTGTTTATATGACAAATGCATTTAAATTTTTATATGTAACAGACTTTTATTTTTTTATATATTTCAAAATTTCCATTAGTATGTAACAAACTTTTATTTTTTTACATATTTCAAATAAAATTGTTGACTTATCTCCTTTTAAATTTATGTAAAAAATAAATGGTGCTCTGCATGCCAAGCGTATACATGTTGCACACAACATTTCCATGATATATATTTCAAAATTTCCAGTAGTATGTAACAAACTTTTATTTTTTTACATATTTCAAATAAAACTATTTTCTTATCTTCTTTTAAATTTATGTATTCATACATTTTTATCTTTGACCAGTCTATATGACAAATGCACTTAAATTTCCAATTTTTTTCTTCCATTGTGAACAAATTTGTAGTTTGTTATATACTTTCAAAAAAATAAATGGTGCTCTGCATGCCAAGCGTATACATGTTGCACACATGCATTTAAATTTCCAAATTTTTTCTTCCACTGAACAAATTTGTAGTTTGTTATATACTTTAAAAAAATAAATGGTGCTCTACATGCCAAGCATCATTTACTTATGCCCCATGTTCCGTGATATACATGTTGCACACAACATTTCTGTGATATACATTTTGTACCAAACACTTCTGTCATTTACAATTCGACCCCACTTTCCACAATTTGCTTTGTAACCTCGTTGGCAGGGACTACGCTGCCACACAACCTTGTTTAAATAGATCTTGAATGTGGCTTTTTTCCTTTTTTTACTTATCATTTCTTGAACTCTTTGAGGCTATATTTATAAGCTTAAATGGCAGGAAGGATAAGTGTTTGGAAGACTTTATATTTATAGGCTTAAATGGTAGGTATGTGAAGGATAAATGTTTGGAAGTAAGCCTATGTAAGATTTTATGGTATCGTTTTTTGAGAAATCGTAGTGGGATTGGACAATTAAGTCTAAGGTTTTTTTTTTTTTAATAAACAATAATTTAATGAAGAGCTTATTATGAACGCCTCACATGTTGTCTTCAAAATATATATATACAAGATGTAATAAAAAAATTACAATGGTTTCCATGAAAAATTACAATTTTTTCAATGAAACTCTACTACCATTATGACATTATGAAATAGAGTCAGGTTGAAATAGAATTATGTGATTAATTTTATTAAGATCTCGTAAGAAATTTAAGATGTAGCAATCAACATACCTTTTAAATGGGTGAAGTTGAACACCAAAGTGAATTGGGTTATGAATATGTTAAACGAAACAAAAATCTTTTTATGTTCTCTCTATTATTATAGTCATAGGGTTTTTGGAGTCATGATTGATTTAAAATGATCATACACAATTACTTGAAATGAATTAGCTTACTAAAGTCTAAGTCTCTTCCAATTAGGGTTAAATGTGGATGCACCAAGTTCCCTTTCGTTATTAGATCTCAATTATACTTTTTAGGTAGGAATTATATCTTTTAATTTAGTTAGTATGTGTATTTAATAATACACATAAATAGTTTACATTTATTTTAGACTTCAAATTGTGATACAAAGAAGTTGAGTTTAGTACTTATAAAAAACATAAGAACTAGTCCATGTTTTTGTCTTTTTCCATTAAGGATTTAATGAAGGTTATATATATATATATATATATATATATATATATATATATATATATATATATATATATATATAAAGAGAGAGCAATATTTTTTTAGTGAAGATAATAATATTACTATTATGATTAAGTAGAAAACAAGATTATGTAGTTTGATTTGGAATGGTAGAAGTTAATCTTTAAATTCAGAGTTGAAATCAACATTGATGTAGATAAGGGGAGTTTCCCCTCATTGATTGGTCCTGACAACTTCCTATGTTTGTTCTACTTCCATTATTGTCCTTCCCTAATCCTTTTCCTTTGTAGTGTCCCCGACTAGGCTAGGAGGGGAAATTATGTATTTGGTCTCAAATGTGTTATTCCTTTTTATGTGAATTTGTTGTTAAATTCTTACAAATAGTTGGCTCAATTAGGAATATTTCCAAACATATAGCATACATCCATTACACAAAAAATAGAGAAGATAACATGGCATCTTATTATGGATGGAAACTCCCAAAACCAGTACAATGATATCTAATGGTTGTAATAACAAATGCATAATACTCTGAAGGTTGTCAGGCAACTACACAATCTACTATAGAAAAAATACAGGAAAATATGGAATGATGTCAATCCACTTTCCCAAGACTCACCAAGCCCAACACTACTCTGATCTAGTAGTATTTTCTCTACAAGCGACCTTCCAATCATGTCTTGAGCCCATCACAATTTGCAAAGGTACTCACAAAACGATTGTGAGGCATCTAGCAGGGCCTCGTGGGACAACCCTAGCTCAACCCGTGGGGGTGTCTCGTGTAGGATTTGGCATTATTTTTACCTAGTGACACCAAAAAAACCTCATTGAATCTCTTGACCCGAAAGACCCTATTGATCCCATTGAACAAAAGGGTGTCTTTATGATCCCTTGCTCATGTGGTAAACAATACCTAGGGGAAACAGGTCGATCCTTCAGAATTCGAATTCAAGAACATGACACTAATATCAAGCACAATCGCACTCGTCCCTCAGTGTTGGAAGAACATTCAGATAAAACAAAACATCATATTTGTATTGAAGAGGCCAAAATTCTTGCCAAAGTAGATCACTATCACAATAGAAAATTTAGGGAAGCCATCGAAATAAAAAAGAAACCAAACAATCTAAATAGAGATGATGGATGGAAGATCAGTCAAAATTGGATCCCAACACTAACCACAAGGACGTATTCTAGAAAATGATTAGTAATAATTGATTAATAATTGATTAGTAATATTTTAGGTCTTATATATTTTTAATAAGTCGGCTCTTGACTAAAAAACTTTTTATATTTATACACCTGATGATTTTCATATTTCCCTCATATCTTAAAACTCCTCCTAATGATGTACCACATTTGTTGGTCCGAACCATCGAACAAAAAACTAATGCGATGAATCTGAAAGAACCACCTTATCAAGAATCTATTTTTCCTTGTTGACTATAGCCTAAAAAATTTGTATAGGCTATTGAGTCATCCTCCGTCATGGTCAATTGGAAGGGGAAATTACATTCCTCCCTCCCCAAGATTGCTTGTCCTCAAGCAATTTTAGATTAGGGTGTTGTAAGATTTTCTCTCCTTCCCAGGTAGCATCTTCTATAGGAAATCCTCTCCATACAACCAAGTAATCTCAAATGACTCTGCTCCTTAGTTTTTTTTCTCTAACATCAACAATCCTCTCGGGAGCTAAAACCAACTATCCTTCCTCATCTAGTGGAGGAAGATCTATCGAGGTGGTGACCTGTTGTCCCAATGCCTTCTTGAGGCAAGATACATGGAAGGTGTTGTGGATCCTTCTACCCTCTAGTAGCTCCATCTCGCATGCTACTTCCCCAACTCTTCTGACCACTCTATAGGGTCCATAAAAACAAGGCTTTAGCTTCTCTACACCACTCTTCTTTAGTGACGAATGTCTGTAAGGATGCAATCTAAGAAAGACTAGATATCCACCCTCAAAGTTGTGTTCTACCATGTGCCTATATGCATATAACTTCTATTTATTCTGAGTGGCCTGCAAATTATCCTTTAGAACTCTCAATATGTCCTTACTTTCCTGCACCCATTCTTTGGCCTTGGGGGCTCGACTCTCCCCAAATGCAATATCCACAAAATATGGAGCGTCATAGCCATATAATTCCTTGAATGGGATCATCTCGATGGACATGTGATGAGTGGTGCTGTAGTAGTTCTCCATGAGATGCAACCACTTTATCCATACTCGTTGATTTCGTAACACATAGTTCCTCAGGTACCCCTCTATTTATTTGTTTACTGTCTCAGTATGCCCTTATGTCTAAGGGTTATAGATAGTATTAGGTGTCAAATATGTCCCGGATATCCTGAACAAATCCTTCCAAAATGTATTGAGAAACATGTTATTCCAGTCACTAACTATGTTCCTCCAGAGACCATGGAGCCTGGACACCTCCCTCAAGAATAGATGTGCTACCTGAGATGAGTTGTATTCTGTAGGAATGGAAAAGAAGTGTACATAGATACAGTATGTTCCCTACACCTTTGGAAATCTTGTGATGAATTCCATGGAGATGTTATCCCACTTCTTCTTCAAAATAGGCAATGGCTAAAGCATCCCTACCATATGTGTGAATTATGACTTGTTCTTTTGGAAATTCATGCACTCCCTCACATGATGAAGTACATCCCCCTTAAGAATATTCCATGAGAATATATCCCTCACCTTCCTGTAGGTATTTAGATACCCCTAGTTCTGTGCTAGTGGTGCATCATTTACTTCCCTTAAAATATTATCCTTGAGTGTGGACTCAAGAACAAGATAGATCATTTCCTTGTAGTATATGATGCCATCCACTACCATGTACCTATCATCCTGAATACTACTCTTCATCAACTCATAAGTGAAGGTATTCTTGGAGTATTCCACCAAGAGAATGTATTTCTAACTTTTTGAGATCTTTGTCATGGAGAAGGCCACAGGTCTCCTGGATAAAGTGTCAACAGCTATATTATTCTTCCCCTTTACATATTCAATATCAAAATCATAGGACTAAACCTTACTCACTCATTTTTGTTGCCTCTCATTCATGTCCCACTTATCCAAGAAATATATCAAGTTGTTATGGTCAATGTTGGATTCTTTTTGTCACTTGGGTGAGAAAAAAAGAGGTCCTTTAACTATCTAGTTAGGCTAGCAAGACATCATGACAATTTGTTAGTTGATTAGTAGTGTAGATTTTAACCTTGTACAATATTTACTACAAACAAATTTTCAGTAAAAGAACAAAAAATATACAATGGTAAATACAAACATTACGCAGAGATTTTTCCCCTAGAAACCCAAACTGAGAAAATCAACATATTATATATTCATTCATAGCGATACATTGTTTACAATACAATATACATATAGGAGCCAACAACATCCAAAAACCTAACCCAATGACCTGGATTAGTCAACAACCCTAATTCCTTAACCGAAAATAGAAAACCATCAAAAAAAACCATGTGCCAAAAAACCACCCAACAATGGACATGAAAATCGAGGCAACATGAAAAATGAGGTAGAAATGTGACACGTTTCTCGAGGGAAAAAAAATTCTCGGGGGAACTGGCCCCGAACCCCATGCACCTCCCCCTCAAACCCCCTGCGTGCTCAACGCAATGCAAACACTACTACTCATGCAAAGAATATAACACATATTTAACATTCTCCCACTTGTTGTTTTCTTTGCATACAGGGGGTTACAAGGTTACATAATCAACAATCCAGGGCAGAAATTCCCATGGATCCTCTACACCAAGAGAACTTCTTAGTGCTCACAGATTTTGTTAATGAATCTACAAAATTCTTCAAAGTGTCCACCTTCATCAACAATACTTTCTTTTCTTCAACCATGTCTCTCACATGGTTAAAGAAAATAAAGTATCAATAATGTTTGCTCGACGCAACGCAAACACTACTACTCGTGCAAAGAATATAACACATATCCAACATTATCCCGCTTGTTGTTTTCTTTGCATATAGGGGGTTACAAGGTTACATAATCAACAATCCAGGGAAACAATGCCCATGGATCCTCTACATCAAGAGAACTTCTCAGTGCTCACATATTTTGTTAATGAATCTGCAACATTCTTCAAAGTGTCCACATTCATCAATAATACTTTCTTTTCTTCAACCATGTCTCTCACAAAGTGATATTGAATATCAATATGCTTTGTCTTTGAATGAAATATCTTAGTTCTTTCTTTTTCTATTCTAGATCCTCCTCTTCTTGTTTCCTTCATATATGATCTTTCTCAATCCAGGTTTTTCCTAGCAAGACAACAAATGGGGCGTTGTTCTCAACAAACTTAACGATCTCAAATTCTTCTTCTATCGAAGTGCCATGAGCACTCATAGATGTCTGGGTAAGTCTTCCACATAGGGTTATCATCTTTCCTCTAAATAATCCTATTCCTCCTAATGAAGGAACCATAGCAAGCTTTCCCAAAATTTCCCAAGTTCTTTTTGTCATGATATTCACCTCTATTTCCTCATCCAAGACACAGTCTATGTCAAACTCTCCTATTCTTGTTTCTATGTACTCTTTCTCTTTTAAGACCTCTGATAAGTTGATATTTCTGTGGTCATTCAAGGTTTCTTTCATCTGTAGTAATATAGTTTCTGATTCTTTCTAGAGTTATATCATATCCTTAGTTTCTTGGCTTGTCTCATAATTTTCTTGTTTCATATTCATCTTTTCAACTTTAGAAATCATTCTAGGACAATCCAAAACTGCATGTTCCATAGCTTTATAGCAAAGACAACTAGGTATTCTACCAGGGCATTCCTTAGAAAGACGTCTCATTCTTCTGCAACTATAACAAAGGGTTAATCATCTCTTTCTCTTAAATGATCCCCAACCTTTCATGTACTGCACATTGGGATCACAATAACTAACCTGAAAAAAAATCTTTCTAGGATCCTGCATCCATTTGTTAGTCCAAACATTCTTTCTATGTATAGGGATACCATATCTTTCATTATTTCTATCAGATCTATTCATATCAAATCTTCTTTCTTCTAACTGTGCCCTAGTTTTCAGATTAGGACAAAATTTATCAAACATACCTAGATCCATTCTTTCGAAACAAAAATTTTCACTTATCTTACCTTTCTCAAAGTGCAAAGCTTCAATATCTTACCTCTTTTCTTCATATTGGACTTCTCTTCTCAGAACAGAGCTTCGCAAGTCAATGTTGTGCACTAAAGAAACAAATATATGCATAGAGCTTTCTTTTCTCCAGTTCCCAACAATCACAGTTTCAGGTCTCGACAACATAACCATTTGTTGGCACAGGGGCAGACCTAGGATTCAACACTTCAACAACGCACCAACAAAACCTTAACTAGCAGCCCTTTTGGCAACACCTGTGAAGAAGAGAAGTCTCACCCGAGGTAGAGGCAGGGGTGGTTGTAGGACTCAAATGTTTGCAACCTAGCCAGGACACAGATCTGTGATTACACCACTCTAACAAGCACTTAGCAGTTAACATTCATCAATATTTGACCTTTATTCACATTGCAGATCCAAACCCTAATTACAGAACATTGCAACATTCAACAAGATATAGCACGTTTAAGCACTTAGCATGGAGAGATAGATCAGATATAACATTCATTCACCTTACCAAGCACTAAGCTATTATACCATATGCATCATACATAAATATATCAACACTAAGCATAAATCACATCACTAACATACAACCATAATGCACAAAGAAACCATAACATAGGATATACGTGGTTCACCCCAGTGTGGGGTTACGTCCACCAACTCTTCTCTTCTTTATTATCTTCTCTCAATATTCTACAAGCACAGAGCCACATGAGCCCACTCCACATAGGATAAGAGATCTACGTGCACCTCACCAGATCCTCCTTCCCTAAGCTAGTTTTAAGCACAAAGCCTTTTTACTGTCTATACACAAGCCTCTTACAATCACTTTCACTTAGCTCTGCAAGTTCTTAACACATCGCATGCACAAAGCATCCACAACTATTCACACTTAGCACACTTGCCTCATTACCCTTAGCATCGCCTACTTACATCGCCTAGCTTTCTATTTATACATTAAAAAATGGGCCTAGACATGGATAACCCCATGGGACGACATCCCATACTCGTTACATAAACCCTAATCCCAAAAAATTCCCTAAAAAGGGGCCAAGATCCCGTGATATCTGCTTCGACTTGCGCTCCACCTTCGACCAGCCTGTTGAAGTCCCAAAAGAGTTCAAACATGACCAAGGATCTCCAAAACTTGGTCAAGGGCCAATGCCACAGCATATCCTTTTCTCCAGAGATTGTAGGAGTTCTTTATTATTCAAATCCAACATCGGTAACATTGGAACTATGACGTCCATAACTAATAGTTCGTCCTTGCATATTATACAGAGTTCCAAACCGAACTCCTTTCAACAACACCATTGCTCCTCGAACCATCCTGCAAGTTTCCTTTTCAAATATTATTTTTACCCATGCACCGTCCATTTTTCTTACATAAATCAAATTTTTGGCCAAATCTAGGATGTGCAGAACACCAGGCAGTGTTTTAATCCTTCCATCTATGAGCCTCAACTTGACTTTTCCTCATCCTATGATTCTAGTTGTTGGATAATCACCTAAGAAAACATTACCTCCACCATACCTTTCATATTCACAGAACCACTCCCTGTGGGAATTCATATGAAAGGATGCACCTGAGTCAACCAACCATGTCTCATGATCTGCATGTGTTTTTGAAGAATCCAAATACGCATCCCCTCCTTCTTCCTTGGAGTTGTTTTCTTCTGTAGAAGGAGATTCTTCAGATCCCTTCTTTTTCTCAACTTTCGATCTACACTCCTTCTTGTAGTTCCCTTCTTTTCCACATCTCCAAGATACCTTTACAAACTTTTCAGGAGATTTATATCTACCCTTAGACTTAGATCTCCCACTTGAGAACTTAGATCTATTTCTTTCCTTTGAACGTCCTCTTGCAAATAATGCATATGTGCTCTGTCCTTCCATATTATTCTGTCTCATCTCCTTTGATAACAAGGATGAGACAACTTCATCAAACTTCAAGGAAGTTGTATTACTACCTATGGCCACAACCAGACTATCCCATGAGTCTGGTAAAGAACACAGTAAATTGATACACTTATCTTCATCTGAAATTTTAATCTCAACAGATACTAACTGAATTACCATAGTATTGAAAGCGTTCAAATTTTGTGCCACCAAGCCTCCATCTCTCATCCTCAAATTATACAACTTCTTTCTCAGGAAAAGTTTATTTACTAGTGACTTAGACTTATACAACTTCCCCAAATTATCCCATAAAACCTTGGTTGTAGCTTCCTATGACACATTCAATAATACTGAATCTGAGAGACATAGTCAGATTGTGCTCTTCGCCTTCCGATCCAAATTTTTCCAGTCATATGTTGAAGTTCCTGTAGGTGCAGTATCTGGATCTACCATGATCCACTAATCTTTGTCCACCAACAGATCTTCCATCTTGAGCTTCCACAACTCAAAACTTTGCCCATTGAACTTCTCGATCTCCATCTTCGAATTGCTTGCCATTTCTTTTCACCTGAAAAATCAATACCACAGATATCCCACTATAACAAGGCTTATCACAGTCTTGAGACAAACCCTTGACCACAAAGGTGTCCCCCTGAAGCCAACAAAGATTTGATACCAAATGTAGATTTTAACCTTGTACAATATTTACTACAAACAGATTTTCAGTAAAAGAACAAAAAATATACAATGGAAAATATAAACATTACACAGAGATTTTTCCCCTGGAAACTCAAATCGAGAAAAAAAACATATTCTATATTCATTCATAGTGGTACATTGTTTACAATACAATATACATATAGGAGCCATAAGCATCCAAAACCCTAACCCAATGAGCTGGATTAGTGAACAACCCTAATTCCTTAACCGGAAATAGAAAACCATCGGCAAAAACATGTGCCGAAAAAATTCCCAACAATGGATATGGAAATCGAGGCAAAAATGCAACACTACTACTCGTGCAAAGAATATAACCGCCCAAAAAAGTGACACGTTTCCGGAGGCAACCATGTGCCGAAAAACCTCCCAAAAAAGAGACATGTTTCTCAAGGAAAAAACTATTTCTCGAGGGTGCTTCCCCTGAACCCCCACATGGGGGGATTTCGCTCCTCAAACCCCCCTGCACACTTGGCACAACGCAGACACTACTACTCCTGCAAAAAATATAACACATACCCAACAAGTAGTTCAACTAAGTAGAAAAACAGAAATGAAAAACAAAGGAATAAAACTAAACTAAACATGTAACAACTAAAATTGATGCAAGAAAGAGACACAAGGAATAAATACCAAATAAGACTAATTTTTGAATTGATAACACCTAGGAGAAATATGGGAACTTATGAGTCCCATCTTCCTCCTTGGGAAGGCTCTTGAGTCCCAAAATACACATTTTTCTCTCTTCTAAAAATGGCTGAAAATAAAAATACAATTGTGAAGAATTGATAGTTGGACTTCTCAAGAGGAGAGAGGTGCAACACTTGCTATGAATGTTCAAAGAGTTCTAAGAGAAATATGGCTTCTCAAATACAAATTGGACGGCGTAACAATACTCAAATTTCTTCTTTTTCTTTGCATACAATGGCCCTCTATTTATAGGAGGGTGAAAAGCTTTTTCCAAACTATCTTCAAATGTGAATGGGAGGCCTTTGGAGGTACCTCCCATCCCTTTCAGTGATCCCAAGGATGAATTTGAGGGCTATTTTGGGTATGGGGGGCATCCAATCCATCCCATAAGTGGTTGAGGCTCAACCAAAATCAGCAATGCATCGTTTCCGCATCCGTGCAGGTTTTCTGACTGTCAGTCATGTGGGTCGCGTACTGTGCGCATTGTATGCCATGTTAGCCTATGCATATGTGCATGTTCTAATTGTGTTGAATACGCACGGAACTTCATAACTGATTTTGTATATTTTTTTGCTTATCTTTCCAAACTGAGTGTGATCCTTCCATAATTATTGGTAGTATGGTGTGCTTGTGTTGATTGTTTCTTCATCCATTGTATATGATTGTGGTGAGCAATTTTTTGGTAATAATAGATGCCCCCTGATGTATGAGGTTAAGAGCATACATTTATCCAAAATACATCATCGTTTCTTTTGGTGATAACGCCATTGTATAAAAGTGCGAGAGAACTTTGTAGTGAGGGACGGTGAGAGAAATTTGTTGGAGGGAGAGGGGACAAAAATATGTGTACCAAGTATTCTCCATAAATAAAATGTTTGTACAAACGAGGCGGGCATGCCCCATTCTTGTGTCATGAAGCCATAAAATGATAATGGTGATTGATATTGCTGGTGAAGTAGATATCTGCAGTGCCCTCGGGGGCATAAAAAATAGCAGATGACAGTTTGGATGACTGAACTGGCTTTGAATCGAGAGGTGAACAACTCAGAGGAATTGATGGCCTATCAAATTCATAGGCCTTCAGTTGTTGTTTTAAACTACAATGGTCACATAGTAAGATCCACCGTAACATGAAACTTTGTGGGCGTCAAATGCTTGTTCCAGTAAGATAATTTTTTTTAGGTATTTAACCTAATAATTTATTTTCATCTCAACTTTCATACTTAGTTTTATAGTATTATTTTGATGTTATTAACCTTATTTATTGAATTGCAGGGCTTCAAACAAAGGGGATATTTGCATGTCCAAGATGTGAAAAATAGTTTCAAGGGCGGTATTTATTTATGCAAACAACAAGGTTTTTCTACCACCAAATCATAGGTTTAGAAACCACCATAAGAATCAATTTGATGGAAAACTTGAAAATAGAGGCCCTCCCATGATTATGGGTCCAGTTGATTGGCTTAAGAAGTATGAAGATGTTGAATTGAAATCTTGGTAGGATTTTTTTGATGGGGGCGATTCTATTGAAGAACCAGAACAAATTGTAATTAAGATGCTAGAAGGGATGAAAATGAAATCCATATTTTATGAGCTCCCTTACTAGAAGGATCTATTAATATCTCACCTATTAGATCCTATGCACATCTTCAAAAATGTCCCAGATTCAATATTTCGACATATATCGGCAAAAGAGAAGGACACCTTGTCTTCGAGGAGAGATATTTCTCTTTCGTGTACCAAATTTGATAGAAAACATTTGTGGCCAAACATGGAAAATGAAACATATGCAGAAGCTCCATGGATTTTGAAAAAGATAGAACTAGACTAACTAAAAATTTCCATACATTCAATAAGGACACCTACTGGCTATGGGTCATCATTGGTTAAATATTTTACAGTTGATGGACATATCACAGGATTTAAAACACGTGAATTTCATACTTTTATGAAGGTATTATATATAATCATTTAACTTTTATTGGTAAAATTGATTAGGTACTAAATATATTCTGATATTCTATAGTGTGACAAAAATAACTAATGACCTTTCATAAATGTGTTTGACAACATATCATGCCCTTGGAAATTAAGGGGGATTCATGTTTTACCGTTGACTTGAGGAATGCCATAAGTAAATTGTTAACATTTGCAAGGTATGTGGTATCGAATGTTCATGTGTGAGAGACATAGAGATATTTTATTTCATTTTAATTTTTTCCTAAAGGTTCATACTAATTAACTATTCTTATATTAGGTGGGTGACATCCAAGGAGATCCACAAATGTGAAGTGCCAAAGTGGAAGAAGGAAATTTTAGAATTTCTATGTGTATTTGAGAAGGAGCTCCCTACAAGTTTCACGGAACTACAAGTCCATTTACTTATACACCTAGTCGATGGCATTGAATTGGCGAGTGTCGTATCAACGAGGTGGATGTTTTTCTTTGAGAGGTATATGAAAACTCTAAAAAGATATATCTGACAAAAGGCACATCTAGAGGGTTGCATCGTCGAAGGGTATGTATTGAATGAAACATTTTTCTTCCTATGTGAATTCCTTGGTAAAGATTTTGAAGATGGGCCACGCTTCTGGGATGAAGAACAAGCATCATATATTATTGATGGAGAAAAACCACAATCTAATGGTGTTCAAGTATAAATTATTAAATAAACTCATTATCATTATGGTTGTTTTTATTGCAATCAATAATTTACTCTGTAATTTATTTGTCAAATTAATAAAATGGTCTTTCAAATTTGAAATAAACATGTTGACATATAATAGGGGTAGACGAAAGTGTTATACGCGATAAGTTCATTATGTACCACATGGACTTTATCAACAAATGGATTTATTTTTATGATAAAAAGAGAAAAGAAGTGTTAGAATCAAGGAGACAATTTAAGAGATTGAACCCAAGGAATACCCCATTTCCTATTGATCTGCAAGGGGAATGGGGCAAATATTGCACACTAGAATGGGTTACTGAACAAATTCAAAATCAAATAAAAGATGTAGGTATAGATTCAAACATAAAAGAAGATGAAATCAATACGTCTAGAGGATGTGAAAGAAAGGTACATTTAGAATTTTACAAAATGTTGTTTTCTTACAGTTTTGACACTATTAACTATTTTAATATTCGTCATTATATTTATTTTAATCGAAATAAATGGTATTTCACGGGCAAGGAAATATCCAACAATGTGGGCATATGGTCGACATTATCATGCAGAATGTGTAGATGTAAAGAGATGATCCTTCGATTTTGGCATCATGGTTAACTTCAAGCAATCCAGTTGATCGAGCTCAAAAGATAAGAATATTATTGAAGGAAATCTACAATATGTTGGGAAAATACAAGAAATTATTGAGTTGTATTACCTCTCTTTTAAATGTTGTATTTTTAAGTGTAGATGTTATGAAGCATTTGAAAGGACACGAAGACATGATACCCATAGTGGATTGTTTTCTATAGATTCCTCAAGGTTCCTACCAGAGGATAAGGAGCCTTATGTTCTACCAATTCATTGTGAGCAGGTATTTCTTTAACTCAAACAAGAAGCAATAGTGATCAATAATCTATTAATACATTGTTTATTGAGAATATATACATGTGTTTATTAATCAATAAAATTGTTATAACATATGTCTAATATATGTATGTACTTGTTCATGTGCAAGTATTTTTCTATGAAGATATTTTGGATCGGAAATGGATGTTTGTCATACATTATGATCCAAGATTAAGGCGTGTATTTGACAATGCATTAGTGGATACTGAGAAAAACAATGATGGCCAACAAAATGAGAAAGATGAATTAGAGAATATCAAAGAAATTGACATCCATGATGATGTTGAATATGGTTATGTTTATGCACAAGGGGACAACAATCCAGAGTTAGATGATGTTATGGAAGACAACAATATGGATGGTATAGAAAATGATGATCCAAATACATTTGGTAACAATATGGATGGTCTACGGTCAAATTTCAATGATGATGAAGATGAAGATGATGCAGGTCAAGATGAGGATGATGATAATATTAACTACTTGAATGATCATATGAACATTGAAAATGATACACTAGATGAGATTGTTGCAGACAATGATGTTAATGACCAAGGCTTCTAAATTTTCAGAATTATTTGTAATCCATGTTTAAAAAATGAGGATCCTTATGGCCTAAAATTTGAAATGGTTTATTATTATTTGTGTCAATACAAATTAGCTATTGCAATATCCTTAAAGTGTTCAAGATATGGTATGAATTGTTGGCAGAAAAAATAGGATTACTTGGATGTTTCTTCCATTCATTTTGTATCAACATATGTTCATGAAGACACAAAAGTTAATAAAATATTAATGCATATATCTCACAATGATTTGAATAAGCAACTTTGTTAACTTCATTATTTTAATATTGTTTGCATTTTAATGTTGGGCATATTTTTTTATTATGTTTTCTTAAGAACTTAACATAAAATACTTGATAAAAATAAAAGATTTTAATCACCTAGAATTAGGTGAAACTTTAATAAATTAAAGCTCAATTTTAGTTTCCTATTTCATATCAAAACATGAATATTCAATATCAATGATTTCACTGAGTCTTAAATCCCTCCCATACCGTCAATGCATTATCCTAGTCTAACCATGTAAAATTTCAACGCATACAATCACATTTTGAAGAAATTTCAACGTTGGCCCCATTCACTACTCATTGTGTCGGGTCAGTTGATGACATTGCATATGGGCGTGTTGGATGACATTCCATGAAATTTCAAGAGAGTACCGACCAAGATTCTGTATATGAGAATGATGAATGATGAAAATGAGACCACATAATGAAGGTTCATGCAAACGTGGAGGATGTCGAAGATTATGTGGGGACGTCAAGCATCCTTGAGTCTTAAAACCCTCGCATATCGTCAAGGCATGTGTCTCGTCTAACCATGTCAAATTGCAAAGCATACAGGAAAAATTTGAAGAAATTTCAACAATGGCACCATTCACTGCTCACCATGTGGCGTCGGTGGATGACATTGGTGATGGGCATGTTGGAAGACGTTCCATGACATTTCAAGAGAGTTTCAACAAAGATTCTATAGATGGGAATGATGAATGGTGACAATGAGACTACATGATGAACATTGATGCAAACATGGACGATCTCAAAGACTATGTGAGGACATCATGCATCCTTGAGTCTTGAAACCCTCACATACCATCAAGGCATGTGTCTACTCTAACCATGTCAAATTTCGACGCATGCATGCACAGTTTGAAGATATTTCAACGTTCACCCCATTCACTAGTCACCATGCAATGTCGATGGATGACATTGGTGATGGGTGTGTTGGTTGAAGACGTTCCATGAAATTTTGAGAGAGTTTCGAAAAAGATTCTATAGATGGGAATTATGTTGAATGATGACAATGAGACTACATGATAAATGTTGATGCAAATGTGGACGATCTCAAATATTATGCGAGGATGTCAGGCAATATCCTTCAATCTTGATACCCTCGACTACCGTCAAGGCATCTATTCTAACCATGTCAAATTTCGACGCATGTAGGAATAGTTTGAAGAAATTTCAACATTGGCCCCATTCACTGCTCACCATACGACAATGGGGGATGACATTGGTGATGGGTGTGTTAGAATATGTTCCATGAAATTTCAAGAGATTTTCAACAAACGTTATGTAGATGTGAATGACGAATGATGATAATGAGATTGCATGATGAACATTGATGCAAACATGGATGATCTCAAATATTATGTGGGAACATCAGTCATCCTTGAGTCTTGAAACTCTCGCATACCGTTAAGGCATACCGTTAAGGGATTCAGAGACCATAACTTTTAATATGTAGATTCCTCAAGGTTCCTACCAGAGGATAAGGAGACTTATGTTCTACCAATTCATTGTGAGCAGGTATTTCTTTAACTCAAACAAGAAGCAATAGTGATCAATAATCTATTAATACATTGTTTATTGAGAATATATACATGTGTTTATTAATCAATAAAATTGTTATAACATACGTCTAATATATGTATGTACTTTTTCATGTGCAAGTATTTTTCTATGAAGATATTTTGGACCGGAAATGGATGTTTTTCATACATTGTGATCCAAGATTAAGGTGTGTATTTGACAGTGCATTAGTGGATACTGAGAAAAACAATGATGGCCAACAAAATGAGAAATATGAATTAGAGAATATCGAAGAAATTGACATCCATGATGATGTTGAATATGGTTATGTTTATGCACAAGGGGACAACAATCCAGAGTTAAATGGTGTTATGGAAGACAACAATATGGATGGTATAGAAAATGATGATCCAAATACATCCGGTAACAATATGGATGGTCTACGGTCAAATTTCAATGAGGATGAAGATGAAGATGATGCAGGTCAAGATGAGGATGATGATAATATTAACTACTTGAAATATCATATGAACATTGAAAATGATACACTAGATGAGATTGTTGCAGACAATGATGTTAATGACCAAGGCTTCTAAATTTTCAGAATTATTTGTAATCCATGTTTAAAAAATGATGATTCTTATGGCCTAAAATTTGAAATGGTTCATTATTATTTGTGTCAATACAAATTACCTATTGCAATATCCTTAAAGTGTTCAAGATATGGTATGAATTGTTGGCAGAAAAAAATAGGATTACTTGGATGTTTCTTCCATTCATTTTGTATCAATATATGTTCATGAAGACACAAAAGTTAATAAAATATTAATGCATGTATCTCACAATGATTTGAATACGCAACTTTGTTAGATTCATTATTTTTATATTGTTTGCATTTTAATGTTGGGCATACTTTTTTATTATGTTTTATTAAGAACTTAACATAAAATAATTAATAAAAATAAAATATTTTAATCACCTAGAAATAGGTGAAACTTTAATAAATTAAAGCTCAATTTTAGTTTCCTATTTCATATCAAAACATGAATATTCAATATCAATGATTTCACTAAGTCTTAAATCCCTCCCATATCATCAATGCATTCTCCTAGTTGTTACCCATGATTTTGGTCATCATGATGATGTATTGATGATGGTGTACTCAGGCTCTTCATAAGAACTTTCTCCTGAGAAAAGTTACTTTCTTCTCTTTCCAGAAATCTCATTTTTGAAGAAGGTTCGCAGGCTGCTAGTATATTTTCCTGCGAGAATGCCTGATTCTCGCAGGCTGCCTTAAGCCAGGGTGCGAGAAGTTCGCACTGTGTTGAACTGCTAGGGTGCAAACTCTTTCTAAAGCAAGGAAAAAGATGAATTCTCGATGCTTCTAGAAGGGAATCTTCTAGAAGGATGAGATGGCATTTGAATGGTTATCTTAGTACTGGATTCCCTGATATTTTGGGATCATTCTTATCCAAGTAACTAATTCATTCTCTCCTATATATTGAGAGAATTTTCATGGAAAAGGTTAAGCAATATTCAATGGTCAAAATCTAGGGAAAGAGTCATGTTCTATCTTGCTTTGTTCTAGATCCAGATGGATCTAGGGAGATCGGTTAGTGTCCGCACCTACGGATTTATCCAATAACACTAGTCTAACCAAGTAAAATTTCAACGCATACAGTCACATTTTTAAGAAATTTCAACGTTGGCTCCATTCACTGCTCACTATGTCGGGTCAGTTGATGACATTGCATATGGGCGTGTTGGATGACATTCCATGAAATTTCAAGAGAGTATCGACCAAGATTCTGTATATGAGAATGACAAATGATGAAAATGAGACCACATAATGAAGGTTCATGCAAACATGGAGGATGTCGAAGATTATGTGGGGACGTCAGGCATCCTTGAGTCTTAAAACCCTCGCATACCATCAAGGCACATGTCTCGTCTAACCATGTCAAATTGCAAAGCATACAAGAAAAATTTGAAGAAATTTCAATGATGGCACCATTCACTGCTCACCATGTGGCATCAGTGGATGACATTGGTGATGGGTGTGTTGGAAGACGTCCATGACATTTCAAGAGAGTTTCAACAAAGATTCTATAGATGGGAATGAGGAATGGTGACAATGAGACTACATGATGAACATTGATGCAAACGTGGACGATCTCAAAGACTATGTGAGGACATCATGCGTCCTTGAGTCTTGAAACCCTCACATACTGTCAAGGCATGTGTCTACTCTAACCATGTCAAATTTTGACGCATACAGGCACAGTTTGAAGATATTTCAACGTTCACCCCATTCACTGATCACCATGCAACGTCGATGGATGACATTGGTGATGAGTGTGTTGGTCGAAGACGTTCCATGAAATTTTGAGAGAGTTTCAAAAAAGATTCTATACATGGGAATTATGGTGAATGATGACAATGAAACTACATGATAAATGTTGATGCAAATGTGGACGATCTCAAAGATTATGCGAGGACGTCAGGGAATATCCTTCAATCTTAATACCCTCGACTACCATCAAGGCATGTGTCTAATCTAACCATGTCAAATTTTGATACATGTCGGAACAATTTGAAGAAATTTCAACACAGGCTGGGGGTGATGGGGGTGATGGGGGTGTTGGAATATGTTCCATGAAATTTCAAGAGAGTTTCAACAAACGTTATGTAGATGTGAATGACGAATGATGACAATGAGATTGCATGATGAACATTGATGCAAACGTGGACGATCTCAAATATTATGTGGGGTCATCAGTCATCCTTGAGTCTTGAAACCCTCACATACCATTAAGGCATGTGTCTAGTTTAACCATGTCAAATTTCAACACATACAAGAATAGTTTGAAGAAATTTCAACGTTGGCCCCATTCACTTCTCATCATGTGGCATCGGTGGATGACATTGGTGATGGGTGTGTTGGAATACGTTCCATGAAATTTCAAGAGAGTTCCAATAAATCCCTAAACCCCCTACGCCATTGACCCTTAAATCCTTAAGCCCTAATCCATAAACCCTTAAGCCCTCAACCTTAGTTAATCACTAATCCCTTAACACAAAATCCCTAAATCCCTTAAACCCTAAGCCATCGACCCTTAAACACTTAAACCCTAATCCATTAATCCATAAACCCCTATGCCCTAAGCACTTAAACATTAATCTCCTAGCCCATAATACATAATACATTAACCATTAAACTACTTAACCTGTAAGCACCAAATCCCTTAGTTATTGACCCTTAATCCCAAACCCCTAATCCCTTAACCCTTAATCCCTGTACCCCAAATCCCTAAATACCATAATCCTGGAAGCCCCTATCCACTTAACCCCCAACACCTCAACTAATGAACTATTTAGGCACACCTGAAACTAACTACAAAGCTAATTATGATGTTATTTTCAACTCTATTTCTGACGCTATTAGTGCTTAATTTAACTCCTGTATGTTTTGGTCGGCGCAAAAAATGCCAGAAATAGCACCATCCCAATAAATAGTGTTGACTTTTTCAAAAAATTGGAGAAAAATAGACTAAAACAATCTTTGGAAGCAAAAAGGGAGCAAATCACAAGGATTTGTAATAGTGGATGGCTAACACCAAAGAATGTCTCAGAGGTAAGGTCATTCATGGGACTTGCAAGTTACTACAAAAGATTTAGTGAAGGCTTATCGAGAATTGCACACTCAATCACTTCTTTGCAAAAGAAGGGTGTGAAATTTGAGTAGACTTTTGAATGTGAAGAAAGTTTTCAACACTTAAGGAATTTGTTGACAAGTGCACCAATCTTGAAGGTTGTTGATCCAAATGAAGATTTCATTGTGTGCACTTATTCATGCAAGTAAGGGCTTGGAGGAGTCCTTATCCAAAATGGGCATGTGATATGTTATGAGTCAAGAAAGTTAAAGAACATGAGAGACACTATGCAACTCATGATTTAGAATTGATAGTCATAGTTCATGTCTTAAATATGTGGAGACATTTACTTATGGGAAAAACATTTGAGTTGAGGATAGACTATAGTGGTCTAAAATATTTGTTTGGACGACCAATTTTAAATGCTAGACAAGTCATATGGTTGGAGTTTCTTGGTGAGTGTGACTTCGATATAAAGCATATCAAAGGCAAGGAGAACAAGGTGGTTGATCCACTCAATAGGAGGGTGCATGAGATGCATGCTACATCCCTTAGCATGTGCAAATCTGATTTAAAATACAAAATTTTCGAAGCTACAAAATTAGATCAACACTATGTACACACAACAAAAAAATTACAGCAAGGTAATTTGCAACAAAAAACTAAAGATTATGAGTTGAGAGGATGAAATACTCATGTACAGGGGTAGAGTCTATGTGCCTAAATATCAGGAGTTGAAAAATATGGTGTTGAAAAAGATCCACAATGTACCTTATGTTGGGCACCCATGGTACTAGAAAACAATTGCATCTTTCAAGAGCCAATATTTTTGGCTAGGTATGAAGAAAGAGGTCGAAGAGTATATTTCTAGATGTCTTTAATTCCATAAGGCAAAGGTAGAGCATAGACATCCAGCTAGTTTGTTATAGTCATTGCCCATTTCGTAATGGAAATGGGAAGTGGTAATAATTGATTTCATCACCAAGCTATCCAGAAAAGTGAGGCAGCATGATTCCATCATGGTGGTGGTGGATAAGCTTACTAAAGTTGCCCATTTTATTCCAGTAAAGTTAACTCACAAGGCAGCTAACCTTGCATAGATTTATATGAGAGAAATTATCAGGGTACATGGCGTGCCTAAGGAAATTGTTTTTGACAAAGATCTCAAGTTCACATCCAAATTTTGGAAGAGATTATTCAAAGGATTTGAGACAAATTTGAGTTTTAGCACAACATATAATCCATAGTCAGATGGGAAAATAGAGAGGGTCAATCACGTGATTGAGGATATGTTGAGGATGTATGTGATGGATAAACCTTCAAAATGGGAAGATTATCTACATCTAGTTGAATTTGCGTATAATAATGGGTATTAGACATCTTTAAAGATGAACCTATTTGAAGCATAACATGATAGAAAATCCAACACACTAGTGAGTTGGGACAGCCCAATGGATAGAGAAATGGTTGGGCCATAATTGCTTAGAGACATGGAAGAGCAGATGGTGAAAATAAAACAGAATTTAAAAGATACTCAAGATAGGTAGAAAATTTATGCAGACAAAGGCAAAACACACAAAGAATTTAAAGTGGGCGAGCATGTCTTTTGGAAAGTGAAGGCTAAGAAGAGTTTACTAAAATTGGGGAGTTGTCCAAAGATGACAACAAGATATTGTGGACCATTTGAGATCCTTGAAAGGATTGGTATCGTTGCATACATGCTTGCACTTCCTGCATCCATGTGCATTCATAATGTGTTTCATGTATCTTTGCTTAAAAAGTATGTGCATGTTGATAATCATGTAATTGATTAGAATGTGATTCAGGTGGAGCAAGAAGACAACTTTTGAGTTCAATCGGTGTGCATATTGGATCAGAAAGTCAAGTTTTTCCGGAATCAAGCAATAAGACTGGTAAAGGTCCAGTGGACCTATTACGGTCCTGAAGATGCAACTTGGGAACACGAATGCCATGCAGGAAGAGTACCCACATCTTTTTGCAGATTTTTTATTGTACATGTATATATAATGCGTTGAGAACAATGCATAAATAAGGGGGAGGGGAATGTAATACCCCTAGGACAAACTCCAAGTTGTAAATGTACATATGTTTTATAGGTTGATGAGCTGGGATGTTTTGGGGCATAGTACACACACACACACACACACACACACACATTTTGAGGCTAGAGTGTCTGTGTGATTTAGGCCAACAAGCTTAAACAAATGTATTATGTAATCACAGTTGTTTTAATTAATAAGATACATCATTGTTGCAGACCAAGTCAAACGAAAGAATATGGGGGGATAAGACTCGACAAGAGGGAAAATGTACTAAGGAAAAGGGGTTAAGTCATGGGGGCTTAAGCTAATGAATAAAATAATATTATTCATAAGTCATAAGCTTTATGTTATAATTTTATCATAAGTTCCCAAGTGAGAGGAATGGACTACCAAGTGGAGCCAAAGGAATTTTCTGGAGTGACAAGTGTCAATATA
>ML785125.1:96952-124855 GCA_009831015.1 Picea engelmannii | reverse complement strand
TAGTGATTTAATCTAAGAAAGTAAATTTCAACACTATCCTATCTTTGTAGCATGTGGGCATGTATGGGCCCATTACAATATTAAGATGTGTTTGAAAAAATAAACTAAGAGGAGTCCCAAGAAGGGTTGTTATCCTCTCCTAAAAGTTTTTAATTTTCTTTAAGGGAGATGAAATTGTCCCACAATCTTTTTCTGATTCTCAAGGTCGCTTGGAAGCGCGAGAGAAGAGCATACTAAGTGATTGTTATCCAACTTCTAGTCCCAATGCAAGTTTTATGTGATTACAAATGATTTCCAACTTATATTTTTAGTCAAAGCAAGCCATCCATGTGGCAAAATGAAAGCAAAAGAGGAAATAATGATTTTAAACCTCCTAAGTGTCTATGTGTTTTGACTAATCCCTTTATATGAAGAGGGGACTAAATGTGGTGCAGCTTAAAACATGCATGAAATCACTTTTAAGAAGGCTAAGGGCCTTTCCCAAATCTCAAAAAACCTTACAATGTGTATTTTTTGCACAGATGCGTGGGTCTCAGTGTAGACAGAGGCGCACCGAGCGCCTGTACGCATACCGAAACAAGCTTATGGGTGCAGGTGTGAAAAACAGAACTATGACTTAGGCACATGTGCACACGATGTGCGTCTGTGGGCCAAAAAACCCGCGCACAGATGACACACGGTCATGAATGAAAATTCCGGATGGAATTCTCTCAATTCAACTTGGAATTGGATGTTTTGCAGGTCGACTTAGGCCGGTTAATGCACCTGCAAGTTAAATAAATCAAAAGAAGAGATATAAAAACCCAAATGGGGTAGGAAATTGATACCTTTCCCCAGTGGAGTCGTCAATCTATTGTGCCTCTTTCGTCACCTTAGTGAGCAAAATAGAGGTGCTTGCAAGCTTAGTTGGGTTTGCTAAGCAGGACAGCTGTAAGGAAAAGGGTTAGAGAAAGAAATATAAACGAACAACTAAGAAATAAACTAAGAAATAAAACAACAACTAAACTAATGAGCATAGGGACATAAGGACAAAAGAAACAATGAGACCCATGTCACCAATGGTAAGATTGATATTAGTGAAAGAAAACACCAAGAAGAAAGAAGACTATGAGTCCCTTCTTCCTCCAAGGGAGGGCTCTTGGACCCCCACAAATAAGCTCTTCTTACAACTTTGAAATGAAAATGGTGAAATAATTCTTTGCTAACCCACTCAAGGGGTGAGATGGATTTCCCAATGCAATGGTGCTAATATACTCTTGATGAGAATAGAGGATTTCTCAAGAGAATAGTAGCAGCATAACTTTGCTATTGAATTCCTTGAAAAATGAAGTGTATCCATGGCCTTTTTATAACACCTCTTTGAGGTATTGTGCAACCAGCTTGTAGTGTGTAAAGAGGCTAATTAGGGCATTTCTAGGTCTTTGACTAGCCACCCAGTCAAATCCAGTCCAAATTTGAGTGTCAAATCAACTTGGAAGTTGAACTAGAAGTGGGTGGGAGGCCGACCACTCTCATAAATGCACATTTCCTGCGTTTTTGTTTTGCGCATGTGCACGCGCGCCCTGTGTAGCCATAGCGCACTTTAATTTTGTCACTGGTTGTATAGTTTTTGACCCTTTGGAAATGCTTTTGTGGTAATTTTGGTCCATGGGTGACCTCATAACTGTTTGACGATGCTGAATTCTTGTAACCATTTGCGGACGAAATTTCGGTGATAACAGGCATGATAGTTGGGAGATCATATCACCTTAGCTAAGGAATATGTTGTAATTGCAAAGGAAAATAATTATTTACAACTTGCATGGGAGTTAAGTTCCCAAATCAAAAGTTGTCTACTATTTCTTTCCAAAGCAGCTATTAGAGGACATCTTGTCACAAAAGTGGAAGTAGAGCCTACTATTTGAGATTTACAATCACCGATTATTAGGACAAAGAGCTCCATTGTGACAGTGCAATAATGATCATGAAACTGAAGGCTCATATACAAGTGTTGTAAGAACATGGAAGTGTAACTATGATACAGAGCACAAATTTTGGACAGTTAGCTGCAGAAGAAGTTCCAAAGGGTCTTTACTACTTAAAAGTAAAGTTGACAATGTAATACTCCAATGGTTCTAACATCCAAAAGTTCATAAATGATTGGAAAATTTCTCCAAGATTCACATAATCAAGTAACATCAAGAGATACTGATGGCAACTACGTAGGTATGAAAATTAATAATAGTATGTGATCTAAAGGAATTGGGTAAGGATTCCTTGAGACATGTTTTATATTTATAAATGATGTATTCATGGTTGAATGCATGTGTGTCATTGATACGAGTGGACATAATCAAGTAACATCAAGAGATACTGATGGCAACTACGTAGGTATGAAAATTAATAATAGCATGTGATCTAAAGGAATTGGGTAAGGATTTCTTGAGACATGTTTTATATTTATAAATGATGTATTCATGGTTGAATGCATGTGTGTCATTGATACAAGTGGGGTATGGTAGAGGAAGAAACCTCTCGAATGCAAAAATGGTTAGAATCTTTGTAGTGCATTCTTGAAATTTGTATGTTATGTTGATATGACTTATGGATTGTTGAAAATGTTGCAATGCAAAAATGGTTAGAATCTTTGCAGTGCATTAGTGAAATTTGTATGTTATGTTGATATGACTTATGGATTGTTGTAAATGTTGCAATGAAAGAATTATATGCATGAGTACTTAAAGGCCTAGTAAATGGTAAAAGAATTTCAATTAAATGTATATTATTGTGTCAATACATCTATTATTCTATTTTCATGATTAACATATGGTGTTGTTGGAAATAGTAAATACAACTGTATTTGTTTCAATAATTATTATTTTATTTATCATTTAACCAACTTAATCCAAGGGAAGTTAATGATTTAAGTATAAAAAATTATAAACATATGTAGAATGTCAAAGATATAACATAAAAACATTAACAATGCTTGAAAGAGCAAGGATAAGAAAGAGGAAATATCGAGTCTAAATTAGTTAGAATTCATGGGGAAACTGGAAAGTTATTTCTTTTGTTTCTTTGGTTAATCTCCTATGTGTTTCTAGGAAGAGATTTGTAGCATCCCCAACCCCAAGCTGGGCCATGCCACACAAGGTTTTTCCTCTCTGATACCATTTAATTAATTAAATTCCATGCATATGAACACAAATATGAAGTCCTAACAACATATACACATGCATAGATATACATAATTAATTCACAACATATTTAACTTAATTAAATACACAATGAAAAATAAGAAACACATGAAAGAAACTTATATTTTGATAAAAGTTCACCAACTGGCTACAGACCTCATACATTCCTCTCAGCCATAGATTCTACTTCTCATAAACTCTCAATAGTAGGTCACCCCCGAGTTGAGGCTAGAAACTCCACCAGGGCAAAGGCTTCTTAAGCCAGACTAAGGTGTAAAAGACATCATAATTAAGCTCAGGCCAAGGTGTCGACCCTAGCAACCATTCTCAGTTCACATCCTTTCATTCCCCATAGCATGTCCTACCCCATGAAGTGTACCCCTTCTTTGCTTATCAGTCCTTTGGTTGTCCCATTTCCCTTCCAAGGCTTCAACAACAGGCCGAAACTTAGGATAAAATATATCACATAATTTAAACTTTAGGAATTATTATATCACATAAAGACCCATAACTCACTTTAACAAGTCAAGCATTCTATGGGAAAAATATTAGATAATATGTATTCTTCCCACGGGGGTGGAGGAAATATTAGATAACATGTAATACATATTATCTAATATTTTCCCCACTCCCACCCTCATATTACATATTATCTAATATTTTTCCCACCCCACCCTCATATATGAGGGTGGGGTGTGGGAAATATTAGATAATACTTTTTATGTCATATATTTATGTGATTGGAACTTTTTATTGATGCTTATATTTAAATATTTATAAAATATTTTATGATTAATGATATGCCTTGAGAAATGTTTGTTTTAACCACTTAAATAAATCATGTAATTGTCCTTTTATAACTTTTGTATTTAAATAATACTTAATAATATGTAAAATTTAAAGTTCACTAAATAATTAAATACTAATAATGATTTTACACATAAAAATACATTGAACCCTCACTCCACCATTTTCAAATATATGATTATGATGCCAAAGTCCATAAATTTTGGTCATTCTTTGAAGTACAATTACAACCCATCAATAATGTTTTAACCTCCACCATTTTCAAATATATAATTATGATGCCTAAGTCCATAAATTTAACCTCCACCATTTTCAAATACATGATTATGATGCCTAAGTCCATAAATTTGGTCATTCTTTAAAGTACAATTACAACTCATCAATAATGTTTTAACCACTGTAAATAAAGCACATTCCATATAATTGTCCTTTATATATTAATATTAAGGAATAATCACATCTACAAAATGTTTAAAATCCACTAAATAGTTGAATAATGATTATGCACATAGGGAATACATGAAACCCTCATCCGAGGGAAGTCCATTATTTTCATATACATAATTATAATGCCATCGTTATATTTGAGATAAAATTAAAATGAATAAAATGTGAACTTAGTGCATACTCCACTTCATAATTTAATTAAATTGAAAATGGAATGAAAATTTAAATGATTTAATTAAATTGAWAATGGAATGAAAATTTAATATTTCCATGTAACCAAAATCCAAAACTACTCCAAAACAAAAATGCTAATTAAATTGAAAATGGAATGAAAATTTAAATGATTTAATTAAATTGAAAATGGAATGAAAAATTAATATTTCCATGTAACCAAAATCCAAAACTACTCCAAAACAAAAATGCTAGATGTACATCAAAATCGAATCTTTAATTTAAAGAAAAGACATTATAGAACCAACAAATTTATAAAACACATTATCTTCTTTTCTTGATTGTCTCCACATGTGCTAATCAACTTTATAGCAACTTTACATGTGGAGTGATTTGGTATGGTTTTAGTTACACATGATTCAGGTCAATTTGGTATAGTTGGAGATGGAAATATATGTGTAATAAAATCAACATAGTGGATGTGGTCCACCTAAACCAATCACTTACTACTAACAAAAAAACAAATTCGTTGTATTGAGTGTAGTTCAACTAGGGACAACTTTTGTGCATAAAAAGGGATAAGGACAACAAAACAATACAATTGGGAATGGATTGGGTTGGCTTCAAGTGTGGGGGAAGAGCCATTCTTCTAGAAGCCACGAGGGAAGAGCCATTCTTCTAGAAGCCACGAGGGTTATAACGCATGCAAAAGGGGAAAACAAGGATTAGTGTTTATTGTGGACAAGGCCCACTTCAATAATAACAAAAACCAAATCACCTACCTACTTTAGGGAGCAAACCACCAAGCACCCCCTTACTTAAATACAATGTTCTCACCAACCATCCCTATCGAAAGCAATGAAATTATCGAAAGCAATGAAATGTAATAATATTGTATGTTTCTATCCGTTGTTGCCCTTCCCAACTCTTCTCACCCACGTCTATGCTCTTCGTTTACGGAACCGTTTCAAAAGGTGGTGATGCTCAAATGTCAACATCGCCACCAAAAAATCCATTTCTGAAACAATTGTTTGGGGAGCTACATATTAAAGTGAGTGAGAGGGGCATGTTTGAATCTGAATTAATGAATGGTTATAACATTTAGTATCTGCAAGTTAATTTGGTAATTAATGAGGGTTAGTAAACTATGTAAAAAACAATGCAATGTAAAATTGAATGAAATAAAAATAGAGGAAAAAAATGAATTATTTAAAAAAAAATAGAGTAGGAGAAGAGAATAGGATTAGGAATAAGAAATGAAACGTTGGGCCTATTGGCCTTCCCAATACCCCAACTCTCCTTGTTTCCTCTTGTAATTTCATTTTCTATGGGTCTTTTGGCCAAGGAGATGAGGGAGATGGACATGTAACGTCCTCAGTTACCAGCAGATCCGAAAATCTGGTAAGAAACCACAAAGTAACGTGCTAAGTCCCAAGCTAAGTTGCGCTACATCATTTTTCTTCTCTGAAACTAATTCTAACAACATAAATATCTCATAAAAACAAGTTGTGCATGCAACCCTCCTTGTATCGCGCACGATGTTTGTTTCTCATTTGTGCGCACATAACTATTTCCCAACACACACAATAATTATTTCTAGGCGAGCATGGCGATTTAAGCTTCATGCTGGAAACTCAAGACCATTGCTATGAAAATTAATCTAACAGTTAGCATTTATTAACTGCCATGTCCTACATATGCAACAATTATGCAAAACTAACAATAATATGCATAATCATGCATAATTACATACAAGTTCAGCAAACCGAAATAATTTAATCATAAACAAGATAAGCAACATATAAACACACATAAAAGAGCACTTATCTTTTGTCATAAATCACCAACTGTGTGCAGAGCTCAGACATTCCTCTTAGTCATAGACTATGATGTTCAAACACTCTCAACAATAGGTCACCCTTGAGCTGGGGCTATGACTCCACCAGGGCAAAGGCTCCTAAGCCAACTAAGGTTTGACAAAAGCTCAATAAATAAGAGGCTCAACAATACACTCTAGCAACAATTCACAATTCAGAGCCTCTCATTCCCCACAACTTGTCCCACCCAAGGCAATGTACCCCCTTATCGTCTCAACAATCCTTCAGGCTATCCCACTTCCCTTCTTGGGCTCTCAACAAGCCAGCCAAGAAGTCTCAGAGCTCTATAGCACTTGGAACAAATGGTTTCTCAAGGAGTTACAATACCCACTAGCCCACACACGGGAAAATTATTCCCAACAACTCTCTCACCAAGAGAGAATGCTTCATAGGCATGATAACCTACTTCTTCAACCCAAACCACACCAAGGATTTACTGGGTAACGGACAACTCCAGCTTGTTCTCACACTCTCCATCCAAGGTACCAATAATGGATGTTAGGATGAGTGAACAATTGTAAGAATGTTGAATGAATGGAAAATATGTTAAGTTCCCCACATTATATTGCATTTTCCTATATNGGGTAACGGACAACTCCAGCTTGTTCTCACACTCTCCATCCAAGGTACCAATAATGGATGTTAGGATGAGTGAACAATTGTAAGAATGTTGAATGAATGGAAAATATGTTAAGTTCCCCACATTATATTGCATTTTCCTATATATTGACACTTGTCACTCCAGAAAATTCCTTTGGCTCCACTTGGTAGTCCATTCCTCTCACTTGGGAACTTATGATAAAATTATAACATAAAGCTTATGACTTATGAATAATATTATTTTATTCATTGGCTTAAGCCCCCATGACTTAACCCCTTTTCCTTAGTACATTTTCCCTCTTGTCGAGTCTTATCCCCCCATATTCTTTCGTTTGACTTGGTCTGCAACAATGATGTATCTTATTAATTAAAACAACTGTGATTACATAATACATTTGTTTAAGCTTGTTGGCCTAAATCACACATACACTCTAGCCTCAAAATGTGTGTGTGTGTGTGTGTGTGTGTACTATGCCCCAAAACATCCCAGCTCATCAACCTATAAAACATATGTACATTTACAACTTGGGGTTTGTCCTAGGGGTATTACATTCCCCTCCCCCTTATTTATGCATTGTTCTCAGCGCATTATATATACATGTACAATAAAAAATATGCAAAAAGATGTGGGTACTCTTCCTGCATGGCATTCGTGTTCCCAAGTTGCATCTTCAGGACCGTAATAGGTCCACTGAACCTTTACCAGTCTTATTGCTTGATTCCAAAGAAACTTGACTTTATTATCCAATATGCACACCGATTGAACTCAAAAGTTGTCTTCTTGCTCCACCTGAATCACATTCTAATCAATTACATGATTATCATCATGCACATACTTTTTAAGCAAAGATACATGAAACACATTATGAATGCACATGGATGCAGGAAGCGCAAGCATGTATGCAACGATACCAATCCTTTCAAGGATCTCAAATGGTCCACAATATCTTGTTGTCATCTTTGGACAACTCCCCAATTTTAGTAAACTCTTCTTAGCCTTCACTTTCAAGAAGACATGCTCGCCCACTTTAAATTCTTTGTGCGTTCTGCCTTTGTCTACATAAATTTTCTACCTTTCTTAAGTATCTTTTAAATTATGCTTTATTTTCACCATCTTCTCTTCCATCTCTCTAAGCAATTCTGGCCCAACCATTTCTCTATCCATTGGGTTGTCCCAACTCACTAGTGTGTTGGATTTTCTATCATATAATGCTTCAAATGGGTTCACCTTTAAAGATGTCTAATACCCATTATTATACGCAAATTCAACTAGATGTAGATAATCTTCCCATTTTGAAGGTTTATCCATCACATACATCCTCAACATATCCTCAATCATGTGATTGACACTCTCTGTTTTCCCATCTGACTATGGATTATATGTTGTGCTAAAACTCAAATTTGTCTCAAATCCTTTGAATAATCTCTTCCAAAATTTGGATGTGAACTTGAGATCTCTATCAAAAACAATTTCCTTAGGCACACCATGTACCCTGATAATTTCTCTCATATAAATCTATGCAAGGTTAGTTGCCTTGTGAGTTAACTTTACTGGAATAAAATGGGCAGCTTTAGTAAGCTTATCCACCACCACCATGGAATCATGTTGCCTCACTTTTCTGGGCAGCTTAGTGATGAAATCAATTATTACCACTTCCCATTTCCATTACGAAATGGGCAATGACTATAACAAACTAGCTTGATGTCTATGCTCTGCCTTTGCCTGATGGAATTAAAGACATCTAGAAATATACTCTTTGACCTCTTTCTTCATACCTAGCCAAAAACATTGGCTCTTGAAAGCTGCAATTGTTTTCTAGTACCATGGGTGCCTAGCATAAGGTACATTGTGGATCTCTTTCAACACCATATTTTTCAACTCTTGATATTTAGGCACATAGACTCTACCCCTGTACATGAGGATTTCATCCTCTCAACTCATAATCTTTAGTTTTTTGTTGCAAATTACCTTGCTGTAATTTTTTTGTTGTGTGTACATAGTGTTGAACTAATTTTGTAGCTTCAAAAAATTTGTATTTTAAATCCGATTTGCACATGCTAAGGGATGTAGCATGCATCTCATGCACCCTCCTACTGAGTGCATCAACCACCTTGTTCTCCTTTCCTTTGATATGCTTTATATCTAAGTCATACTCACCAAGAAACTCCAACCATATGACTTGTCTAGCATTTAAAATTGGTCGTCCAAACAAATATTTTAGACCACTATAGTCTATCCACAACTTAAATGTTTTTCCCATAAGCAAATGTCTCCACATATTTAAGACATGAACTATGACTATCAATTCTAAATCTTAAGCGGCATAGTGTCTCTCATGTTCTTTAACTTTCTTGACTCATAACATATCACATGCCCATTTTGGATAAGGACTCCTCCAAGCCCTTCCTTGCATGCATAAGTGCACACAATGAAATATTCATTTGGATCAACAACCTTCAAGATTGGTAAACTTGTTAACAAATTCTTTGAGTGTTGAAAACTTTCTTCACATTCAGAAGTCCACTCAAACTTCACACCCTTCTTTTGCAAAGAAGTCATTGAGTGTGCAATTCTCGATAAGCCTTCACTAAATCTTTTGTAGTAACTTACAAGTCCCATGAATGACCTCACCTCTGAGACATTCTTTGGTGTTGGCCATCCACTATTACAAATCCCTGTGATTTGCTCCCTTTTTTTCTTCCAAAGATTGTTTTAGTCTATTTTTCTCCAATTTTTTGAAAAAGTCAGCGCTATTTATTGGGATGGTGTTATTTCTGGCATTTTTTGCGTCAACCAAAACATACATGAGTTAAATTAGACACTAATAGCGTCAGAAATAGAGCTGAAAATAACATCATATTTAGCTTCGTAGTTAGTGTCGGGTGTGCCTAAATAGTTAATTAGTTGTGGTGTTGGGGGTTAAGTGGATAGGGGCTTTGAGGATTATGGTATTTAGGGATTTGGGGTACAGGGATTAAGGGTTAAGGGATTAGGGGTTAGGAATTAAGGGATTAAGGGTCAATAGCTAAGGGATTTGGCGCTTACGGGTTAGGTAGTTTAATGGTTAATGTATTATGGATTATGGGCTAGGAGATTAATGTTTAAGTGTTTAGGGAATAGGGGTTTATGGATTAATGGATTAGGGTTTAAGTGTTTAAGGTTCGATGGCTTAGGGTTTAAGGAATTTAGGGATTTTGTGTTAAGGGATTAGTGATTAAATAAGGTTGAGGGCTTAGGGGTTTATGGATTAGGGCTTAAGGCTTTAAGGGTCAATGGCTTAGGGGTTAGGGTATTTACGGATTTATTGGAACTCTCTTGAAATTTCATGGAACGTATTCCAATGCACCCATCACCAATGTCATCCATCGATGTTGCACAATGAGAAGTGAATGGGGCCAACGTTGAAATTTCTTCAAACTATTCTTTTATGTGTTGAAATTTGACATGGTTAAACTAGACACATGCCTTAACGGTATGCGAGGGTTTCAAGACTCAATGATGAATGATTTCCCCACATAATATTTGAGATCGTCCACGTTTGCATCAATGTTCATCATGAAATCTCATTGTCATCATTCGTCATTCACATCTACATAACGTTTGCTGAAACTCTCTTGAAATTTCATGGAACATATTCCAACACGCCCATCACCAATGTCATCCCCCAATGTCGTACGGTGAGCAGTGAATGGGGCCAATGTTGAAATTTCTTCAAACTGTTCCTACATGCGTCGAAATTTGACATGATTAGACTAGACACATGCCTTGATGGTAGTCGAGGGTATCAAGATTGAAGGATATTTCCTGACGTCCTTGCATAATCTTTGAGATCGTCCACATTTGCATCAACATTTATCATGTAGTCTCATTGTCATCATTCACCATCATTCCCATCTATAGAATCTTTTTCAAAACTCTCTCAAAATTTCATGGAACGCCTTCAACCAACACACCCATCACCAATGTCACCTATCGACATTGCATGGTGACCTGTGAATGGGGTGGACGTTCAAATATCTTCAAACTATGCCTATATGCGTCGAAATTTGACATGGTTTGAGTAGACACATGCCTTGACGGTATGTGAGGGTTTCAAGACTCAAGGATGCATGATGTCCTCGCATAGTCTTTGAGATCGTCCACGTTTGCATCAATGTTCATCATGTAGTCTCATTGTCACCATTCATCATTCCCATCTATAGAATCTTTGTTGAAACTCTCTTGAAATGTCATGGAACGTCTTCCAACACGCCCATCACCAATGTCATCCATCAACGCCACATGGTGAGCAGTTAATGATGCCGTCATTGAAATTTCTTCAATTTTTTCCTGTATGCTTTGCAATTTGACATGGTTAGATGAGACACATGCCTTGACGGTATGTGAGAGTTTTAAGACTCAAGGATGCCTGACGTCCCCACATAATCTTCGACATCCTCCACGTTTGCATGAACCTTCCTTATGTGGTCTCATTTTCATCATTCGTCATTCTCATATACATAATATTGGTCGGTACTCTCTTGAAATTTCATGGAATGTCATCCAACATGCCCATATGCAATGCCATCAACCGACCCGACACAATGAGCAGTGAATGGGGCCAACGTTGAAATTTCTTCAAAATGTGACTGTATGCGTTGAAATTTTACTTGGTTAGACTAGGAGAATACATTGACGGTATGGGAGGGATTTAAGACTCAGTGAAATCATTGATATTGAATATTCATGTTTTGATATGAAATAGGAAACTAAAATTGAGCTTTAATTTATTAAAGTTTCACCTAATTCTAGGTGATTAAAATCTTTTATTTTTATTAATTATTTTATGTTAAATTCTTAATAAAACATAATAAAAAAGTATGCCCAACATTAAAATGCAAACAATATAAAAATAATGAAGTTAACAAAGTTGCTTATTCAAATCATTGTGAGATACTTACATTAATATTTTATTAAATTTTGTGTCTTCATGAACATATGTTGATACAAAATGAATGGAAGAAACATCCAAGTAATCCTATTTTTTTCTGCCAACAATTCATACCATATCTTGAACACTTTAAGGATATTGCAATAGGTAATTTGTATTGACACAAATAATAATGAACCATTTCAAATTTTAGGCCATAAGAATCATCATTTTTTAAACATGGATTACAAATAATTCTGAAAATTTAGAAGCCTTGGTCATTAAGATCATTGTCTGCAACAATCTCATATAGTGTATCATTTTCAATGTTCATATGATCTTTCAAGTAGTTATTATTATCATCATCCTCATCTTGACCTGCATCATCTTCATCTTCATCATCATTGAAATTTGACCGTAGACCATCCATATTATTACTAGATGTATTTGGATCATCATTTTCTATACCATCCATATTGTTGTCTTCCATAACATCATCTAACTCTGGATTGGTGTACCCTTGTGCATAAACATAACCATATTCAACATCATCATGGATGTCAATTTCTTCGATATTCTCTAATTCCTCTTTCTCATTTTGTTGGCCATCATTGTTTTTCTCAGTATCCACTAATGCATTGTCAAATACACGCCTTAATCTTGGATCATAATGTATGACAAATATCCATTTCCGGTCCAAAATATCTTCATAGAAAAATACTTGCACATGAACAAGTACATACATATATTAGACATATGTTATAACAATTTTATTTATTAATAAACACATGTATATATTCTCAATAAACAATGTATTAATAGATTATTGATCACCATTGCTTCTTGTTTGAGTTAAAGAAATACTTGCTCACAATGAATTGGTAGAACATAAGGCTCCTTATCCTCTGGTAGGAACCTTGAGGAATCTATAGAAAATAATCCACTATGGGTATCATGTCTTCGTGTCCTCTCAAATGCTTCATAACATCTACACTTAAAAATACAACATTTAAAAGAGTGGTAATACAACTCAATAATTTCTTGTATTTTCCCAACATATTGTAGATTTCCTTCAATAATATTCTTATCTTTTGAGCTCAATCGACTGGATTGCTTGAAGTTAACCATGATGCCAAAATCAAAGGGTCATCTCTTTACATCTACACATTCTGCATGATAATGTCGACCATATGCCCACATTGTTGGATATTTCCTTGCCCATGAAATACCATTTATTTTGATTAAACCAAATATAATGACGAATATTAAAATAGTTAATAGTGTCAAAACTGTAAGGAAACAACATTTTGTAAAATTCTAAATGTACCTTTCTTTCACATCCTCTAGACATGTTGATTTCATCTTCTTTTATGTTTGAATCTATACCTACATCTTCTATTTGATTTTGAATTTGTTTAGTAACCCATTCTAGTGTGCAATATTTGCCCCATTCCCCTTGCAGATCAGTAGGAAATGGGGTATTCCTTGGGTTCGATCTCTTAAATTGTCTCCTTGCTTCTAACACTTCTCTCTTTTTATCATACAAATAAATCCATTTGTTCATAAAGTCCATGTGGTATAGAATGAACTTATCGAGTATAGCACTTTCATCTACCCCTATTATATGTCAACATGTTTATTTCAAATTCGAAAGACCATTTTATTAATTTGACAAATAAATTACAGAGTAAATTAATGATTGCAATAAAAACAACCATAATGATAATGAGTTTATTTGCTAATTTCTACTTGAACACCATTAGATTGTGGTTTTTCTCCATCAATAATATATGATGCTCGTTCTTCATCTCAGAAGCGTGGCCCATCTTCGAAATTTTTACCAAGGAATTCACATAGGAAGAAAAATGTTTCATTCAATACATACCCTTCGGCCATGCAACCCTCTAGATGTGCCTTTTGTCGGATATATCTTTTTAGAGTTTTCATATACCTCTCAAAGAAAAACATCCACCTCGTTGATACGACACTCGCCAATTCAATGCCATCGACTAGGTGTATAAGTAAATGGACTTGTAGGTCCATGAAACTTGTAGGAAGCTCCTTCTCAAATACACATAGAAATTCTAAAATTTCCTTCTTCCATTTTGGCACTTCACATTTGTGGATCTCCTTGGATGTCACCCACGTAATATAAGAATAGTTAATTAGTATGAACCTTTAGGAAAAAATTAAAATGAAATAAAATATCTCTATGTCTCTCACACATGAACATTCCATACCACATACCTTGCAAATGTTGACAATTTACTTATGGCATTCCTCAAGTCAATGGTAAGACATGAATCCCCCCTATTTGCCAATGGCATGATATGTTGTCAAACACATTTATGAAAGGTCATTAGTTATTTTTGTCACACTATAGAATATCAAAATATATTTAGTACCTAATCAATTTTACCAATAAAAGTTAAATGATGATATATAATACCTTCATAAAAGTATGAAATTCACATGTTTTAAATCCTATGATATGTCCATCAACTGTAAAATATTTAACCAATGACGATCCATAGCCAGTAGGTGTCCTTATTGAACGTATGGAAATTTTTAGTTAGTCTAGTTCTTTCTTTTTCAAAATCCATGGAGCTTCTGCATATGTTTCATTTTCCATGTTTGGCCACAAATGTTTTCTATCAAATTTGGTACAGGAAAGATAAATATCTCTCCTTGAAGACAAGGTGTCCTTCTCTTTTCCTGATATATGTTGAAATATTGAATCTGAGACATTTTTGAAGATGTGCATAGGATCTAATAGGTGAGATATTAATAGATCCTTCCAGTAAGGGAGCTCATAAAATATGGATTTCATTTTCATCCCTTCTAGCATCTTAATTACAATTTGTTCTGGTTCTTCAATAGAATCACCCCCATCAAAAAAATCCTACCAAGATTTCAATTCAACATCTTTATACTTATTAAGCCAATCAACTGGACCCATAATCATGGGAGGGTCTCTATTTTCAAGTTTTCCATCAAATTGATTCTTATGGCGGTTTCTAAACCTATGATTTGGTGGTAGAAAAACCCTGTTGTTTGCATAAATAAATTTATGTAGATCTTTAGAATATCGCCCTTGGAACTGTTCTTCACATCTTGGACATGCAAATATCCCCTTTGTTTGAAGTCCTGCAATTCAATAAGTAAGGTTAATAACATCAAAATAATATTATAAAACTAAGTATGAAAGTTGAGATGAAAATAAATTATTAGTGTAAATACCTAAAAAAAATTACATTACTGGAACAAACATTTGACACCCACAAAGTTTCATGTTATGGTGGATCTTACTATGCGACCATTGCAGTTTAAAACAACAACTGAAGGCCTCTGAATTTGATAGGCCATCAATTCCTCTGATTTGTTCACCTCTCGATTTAGAGCCAGTTCAGTCATCCAAACCGTCATCTGCTATTTTTGATGCCCCCGAGGGTACTGCAGATATCTACTTCACCAGCAATATCAATCACCATTATCATTTTATGGCTTCATGACACAAGCATGGGGCATGCCCGCCTCATTTGTACAAACATTTTATTTTCTGGAGAATACTTGGTACACATATTTTTGTCCCCTCTCCCTCGAACAGATTTCTCTCACCGTCCCTCACTACAAAGTTCTCTCTCACTTTTATACAATGACATTATCACCAAAAGAAACATCGATGTATTTTGGATAAATGTATGCTCTTAACCTCATACATCAGGGGGCATCTATTATTACCGAAAAATTTCTCACCACAAACATATATAATGGATGAAGAAACAATCAACAGAAGCACACCATACTACCAATAATTATGGAAGGATCACACTCAGTTTGGCAAGATAAGAAAAAAACTATACAAAAGTGGTTTTGAAGTTTCGTGTGTATTCAACACAATCAACACATGCACATCTGCACAGGCTAACATGGCATACAATGCACACAGTGCGTGACCCACATGACTGGCAGTCAGAAAACTTGCACGGATGCAGAAACGATGCATTGATGATTTTGGTTGAGCCTCAACCACTTCTGGGATGGATTGGATCTCCTCCATACCCAAAATAGCCCTCAAATTCATCCTTGGGATCACTGAAAGGGATGGGAGGTACCTCCAAAGGCCTCCCATTCACATTTGAAAATAGTTTGGAAAAAACTTTCCATCCTCCTATAAATAGAGGGCCATTGTATGCAAAGAAAAACAAGAAATTTGAGTATTGTTATGCCGTCCAATTTGTATTTGAGAAGCCATATTTATCCTAGAACTCTTTGAACATTCATAGCAAGTGTTGCATCTCTCTCCTCTTGAGAAGTTCAACTATCAATTCTTCACAATTGTATTTTTATTTTCAACCATTTTTAGTAGAGAGAAAAATTTATATTTTGGGACTCAAGAGCCTTCCCAAGGAGGAAGATGGGACTCATAAGTTCCCATATTTCTCCTAGGTGTTATCAATTCAAATATTAGTCTCATTTGGTAGTTATTCCTTGTGTCTCTTTCTTGCATCAATTTTAGTTGTTACATGCTTAGTTTAGTTGTATTCCTTTGTTTTTCATTTCTTTTTTTCTACTTAGTTGAACTACTTGTTGGGTATGTGTTATATTTTTTGCATGAGTAGTAGTGTATGCATTGCACCGAGTGCATAGGGGGGTTTGAGGGGCGAAATCCCCCCATGTGGGGGTTCGGGGGAAGTGCCCCAAAGAAATTATTTTTGCCTCAAGAAACATGTCTCTTTTTTGGGAGGTTTTTCGGCACATGGTTGCCTCCGAAAACATGTCACTTTTTTGGGCAGTTATATTCTTTGCATGAGTAGTAGTGTTTCATTTTTGCCTCGATTTCCGTATCCATTTTTGGGCATTTTTTTGGCACATGGTTTTTTCCGATGGTTTTTTGTTTCTGGTTAAGGAATTAGGGTTGTTGACTAATCTAGCTCATTGGGTTAGGGTTTTGGATGCTTATGGCTCCTATATGTATATTGTATTGTAAACAATGTATCACTATGAATGAATATAGAATATGTCTTTTTTTCCCGGTTTGGGTTTCCAGGGGAAAAATCTCTGTGTAATGTTTATATTTTCCATTGTATATTTTCTGTTCTTTTAATAAAAATATGTTTGTAGTAAATATTGTACAAGGTTAAAATCTACATTTGGTATTAGATCTTTGTTGGCTTCAGGGGGACACCTTTGTGGTCAAGGGTTTGGCTCGATACTGTGATAATCCTTGTTACAGTGGAATATCTATGATATTGATTTTTTAGGTGAAAAGAAATGGCAAGCAATTCAAAGATAGAGATCGAGAAGTTTAATGGACAAATTTTTGAGTTGTGGAAGCTCGGGATGGAATATCTGTTGGTGGACAAAGATCAGTGGATCGCAGTAGATCCAGGTACTGCACCTACAGGAAATTCAACATATGACTGGAAAAATTTGGATTGGAAGGCGAAGAGCACAATCTGACTGTGTCTCTCATATTCAGTATTACTGAATGTGTCGGAGGAAGCTACAACCAAGGATTTATGGGATAATTTGGGGAAGTTGTATCAGTCTAAGTCACTAGTAAATAAACTATTCCTGAGAAAGAAGCTGTATAATCTGAGGATGAGAGATGGAGGCTCGGTGGCACATAATTTGAATGCTTTCAATACTGTGGTAAGTTAGTTAGTATCTGTTGAGATTAAAATTTTAGATGAAGATAAGTGTATCGGTTTACTGTGTTCTTTACCAGACTTGTGGGATAGTCTAGTTGTGGCCATAGGTAGTAATACAACTTCCTTGAAGTTTGATGAAGTGGTCTCATCCTTGTTATCAGAGGAGATGAGACAGAATAATATGGAAGTACAGAGCACAGATGCATTATTTACAAGAGGATGTTCCGAGGAAAGAAATAGATCTAAGTTCTCAAGTGGGAGATCTAAGTCTAAGGGTAGATATAAATCTCCCGAAAAGTTTGTAAAGGTATGTTGGAGATGTGGAAAAGAAGGGAACTACAAGAAGGAGTGTAGATCGAAAGTTGAGAAAAAGAAGGGATTTGAAGAATCTCCTTCTATAGAAGAAAATACCTCCAAGGAAGAAGGAGGGGATGTGTACTTAGATTCTTCAAGAACACATGTAGATCATGAGGCATGGTTGGTTGACTCAGGTGCATCCTTTCATATGAATTCCCACAGGGAGTGGTTATGTGAATATGAAAGGTATAATAGAGGTAATGTTTTCTTAGGTGATGATCCAACAACTAGAATCATAGGATGAGGAAAAGTCAAGTTGAGACTCATAGATGGAAGGATTATAACACTGCCTGGTGTTCTGCACATCCCAGGTTTGGCCAGAAATTTGATTTCTATAAGAAAAATGGATGGTCCAGGGGTAAAAATAATATTTGAAAAGGAAACCTACAGGATGGTTCGAGGAGCAATGGTGTTGTTGAAAGGAGTTTGGTTTGGAACTCTGTATAATATGAAAGGAAGAACTATTAGTGATGGGTGTAATAGTTCCAATGTTCCTGATATTGGATTTGAAGAATAAAGAACTACTACAATGTCTAGAGAAAAGGTTATGATGTGGTGTTGACCCTTGACCAAGTTTTTGAGATCCTTGGTCATGTTTGAACTCTTTTGGGACTTTCATAGGCTGGTTGAAGGTGGAGCGCAAGTCAAAGCAGATATCACAGGATCTTGGCCCCTTTTTAGGGAATTTTTTTGAATTAGGGTTTATGTAACGAGTATGGGATGTTGTACCATGGGGTTACCCATGTCTAGGCCCATTTTGTAATGTATAAAAAGAAAGCTAGGCGATGTAAGTAGGGAGTGCTAAGGGTAATGAGGCTAGTGTGCTAAGTGCGAATAGTTGTGGATGCTTTGTGCATGCGATGTGTTAAGAACTTGCAGAGATAAGTGCAAGTGATTACAAGAGGCTTCTGTATAGACAGTAAGAAGGATTTGTGCTTAAACCTAGCTCGGGGAAGGAGGATCTGGAAAGGTATGCGCAGATCTCCTATCCTATGCAGAGTGGGTTCATGTGGCTCTGTGCTTGTAGAATATTGAGAGAAGATAATAAAGAAGAAAAGACTTGGTGGACGTAGACCCACACTAGGGTGAACCATGTATATCCTGTGTTATGGTTTCTTTGTGCATTATGGTTGTATGTTAGTGATGTGATTTATGCTTAGTGATGATATCTTTATGTATGATGCATCTAGTATAATAACTGAGTGCTTGGTAAGGTGAATGAATGTTATATCTGATCTATATCTCCATGCTAAGTGCTTAAATGTGTTATATCTTGTTGAATGTTGCAATGTTCTATAATTAGGGTTTGGATCTGCGATGTGAATAAGGGTCAAATATTGATGAATGTTAACTGCTAAGTGCTTGTTAGAGTGGTGTAATCACAGATCTGTGTCCTATCTAGGTTGCAGACATTTGATTCTTGCAACCACCCCTGCCTCTACCTCGAGTGAGACTTCATCTTCTTCACAGGTGTTGCCGAAAGGGTTGCTAGTTAGGGTTTTGTTGGTGCATTGTTGAACCGTTGAAATCTGGGTGTGCCCCTATGCCAACAAATGGTTCTGTTGTCAAGACCTGAAACTGTGATTGCTGGGAACTGGAGAAAAGAAATCTTTGTGCATAGATCTGTTTCTTTAGTGTACAACATTGACTTATGAAGCTCTATTTTGAGAAGAGAAGTCCAATATGAATAAAAGAGGTAAGATATTGAAGCTTTGTGCTTTGAGAAAGGTAAGATAAGTGAAAATTTTTGTTTCGAAAGAATGGATCTAGGTATGTTTGATAAATTTTGTCCTGATCTGGAAACTAGGGCACAGTTAGAAGAAAGAAGATTTGATATGAATAGATCTGATAGAAATAATGAAAGATATGTTATCCCTATACATAGAAAGAATGTTTGGACTAACAAATGGATGCAGGATCCTAGAAATATTTTTTTGCAGGTTAGTTACTGTGATCCCAGTGTGCAGTACATGAAAGGTTGGGGATCATTTAAGAGAAAGAGAGGATTAACCCTTTGTTATAGTTGCAGAAGAATGGGACCTCTTGCTAAGGAATTCCCTGGTAGAAGACCTAGTTGTCTTTACTGTAAAGCTATGGAACATGCAGTTTTGGATTGTCCTAGAATGATTGGTAAAGTTGAAAAGATGAATATGAAACAAGAAAATTATGAGATAAGCCAAGAAACTAAGGATATGATATAACCCCAGAAAGAATCAGAGACTATATTACTACAGATGAAAGAAACCTTGAATGACCACATAAATATCAACTTATTAGAGGTCTTAAAAGAGAAAGAGTACATAGAAACAAGAATAGGAGACTTTGACATAGACTGTGTCCTGGATGAAGAAACATAGGTGAATATCATGACAAAAAGAACTTGGGAAATTTTGGGAAAGCCTGCTATGGTTCCTTCATTAGGAGGAATAGGATTATTTAGAGGAAAGATGATAACCCTATGTAGAAGACTTACCTAGACATCTATGAGTGCTCATGGCACTTCGACAGAAGAAGAATTTGAGATCGTTAAGTTTGTTGAGAACAATGCCCCATTTGTTGTCTTGCTAGGAAAAACCTAGAGTGAGAAAGATCAGAGATGAAGGAAACAAGAAGAGGAGGATCTAGAATGGAAAAAGCAAGAACTAAGATATTTCATTCAAAGACAAAGCATATTGATATTCAATATCACTTTGTGAGAGACGTGGTTGAAGAAAAGAAAGTATTATTTATGAAGGTGGACACTTTGAAGAATGTTGTAGATTCATTAACACAATCTGTGAGCACTTAGAAGTTCTCTTGATGTAGAAGATCCATGGGCATTGTTTCCATGGATTGTTGATTATTTAACCCTATAAACCCCTGTATGCAAAGAAAACAACAAGCGGGAGAATGTTGGATATGTGTTATATTATTTGCACGAGTAGTAGTGTTTGCGTTGAGTTGAGCAAAAATTGTTGATACTTTATTTTCTTCAACCATGTGAGAGACATGGTTGAAGAAAAGGAAGTATTGTTGATGAAGGTGGACACTTTGAAGAATGTTGTAGATTCATTAACAAAATCTGTGAGCACTGAGAAGTTCTCTTGGTGTAGAGGATCCATGGGAATTTCTACCCTGGATTGTTGATTATGTAACCCTGTAACCCCCTGTATGCAAAGAAAACAACAAGTGGGAGAATGTTAAATATGTGTTATATTCTTTGCATGAGTAGTAGTGTTTTCATTGTGTTGAGCGCGCAGGGGGGTTTGGGGGGGAGGTGCAGGGGGTTCGGGGCCAGTTCCCCCGAGAATTTTTTTTCCCTCGGGAAATGTGTCACATTTCTACCTCATTTTTCATGTTGCCTCGATTTTCATGTCCATTGTTGGGTGGTTTTTCGGCACATGGTTTTTTCTGATGGTTTTCTATTTTCGGTTAAGGAATTAGGGTTGTTGACTAATCCAGGTCATTGGGTTAGGGTTTTGGATGTTGTTGGCTCCTATATGTATATTGTATTGTAAACAATGTATCACTATGAATGAATATATAATATGTTGGTTTTCCCGGTTTGGGTTTCTAGGGGAAAACTCTCTGCGTAATGTTTGTATTTGCCATTGTATATTTTCTGTTCTTTTATTGAAAATTTGTTTGCAGTAAATATTGTACAAGGTTAAAATCTACACTACTAATCAACTAACAAATTGTCATGATGTCTTGCTAGCCTAACTAGATAGTTAATGGACCTCTTTTTTCTCACCCAAGTGACAAAAAGAACCCAACATTGACCATAACAACTTGATATATTTCTTGGATAAGTGGGACATGAATGAGAGGCAACAAAAATGAGTGAGTAAGGTTTAGGCCTATGATTCTAATATTGAATATGTAAAGGGGAAGAAGAATATAGTTGTTGACACTTTATCCAGGAGACCCGTGGCCTTCTCCATGACAAAGATATCAACAAATTAGAAATACATTCTCTTGGTGGAATACTCCAAGAATACCTTCGCTTATGAGCTGATGAAGGGCAGTATTAAGGATGATAGGTACATGGTAGTGGATGGCATCATCTACTACAAGGAAATGATCTATCTTGTCTTTGAGTCTACACTCAAGGATAATATTTTAAGGGAAGTAAATGATGCACCACTAGCACGGAACTAGGGATATCTAAATACCTACGGGAAGGTGAGGGATAGATTCTCATGGAAGATTCTTAAGGGGGATGTACTTCATCATGTGAGAAAGTGCATGACTTTCCAAAAGAACAAGTCAGAATTCACACATTTGGTGGGGATGCTTTAGCCATTGCCTATTTTGAATAAGAAGTGGGATAACATCTCCATGGACTTCATCACAGGATTTCCAAAGGTGTAGGGCACAAACTATATCTATGTGGTAGTGGATAGATTGACCAAATATGCACACTTATTTTCCATTCCTACAAAAAAAAATGCATCTCAGGTAGCACATCTATTCTTGAGGGAGTTGTCCAGGCTCCATGGTCTCCAGAGGAACATAGTTAGTGACCGGAATAACATATTTCTCAATACATTTTGGAAGGAGTTGTTCACGATATCCGGGACATAGTTGACACCTAATACTATCTATAACCCTTAGACAGAAGGGAAGATTGAGACAGTAAACAAATAAATAGAGGGGTACTTGAGGAACTATGTGTTAGGGAATCAACGAGCATGGATAAAGTGGTTGCATCTCATGGAGAAATGCTACAACAACACTCATCACACGTCCATCGAGATGATCCCATTCAAGGCATTATATGGCTATGACGCTCCATATTTTGTGGATATTGCATTTGGGGAGAGTCGAGCCCCCAAGGCCAAAGAATGGGTGTAGGAAAGTAAGGACATATTGAGAGTCTTAAAGGATAATTTGCAGACCACTTAGAATAAATAGAAGTTATATGCATATAGGCAAATGGTAGAACACAACTTTGAGGGTGGATATATAGTCTTTCTCATATTGCATCCTTACAGACATTTGTCACTAAAGAAGAGTGGTGTAGAGAAGCTAACACCTTGTTTTTATGGACCCTATAGAGTGGTCAGAAGAGTTGGGGAAGTAGCATGCGAGCTAGAGCTACCAGAGGGTAGAAGGATCCATAACACCTTCCATGTATCTTGCCTCAAGAAGGCATTGGGACAACAGGTCACCGCCTCGACAGATCTTCCTCCACTAGATGAGGAAGGATAGTTGGTTTTAGCTCCCGAGAGGATTGTTGATGTTAGAGAACAAAAACTAAGGAGCAGGGTCATTCAAGATTACTTGGTTGTATGGAGAGGATTTCCTATAGAATATGCTACCTGGGAAAGAGAGAAAATATTACACCACCCTAATCTAGAATTGCTTGAGGACAAGCAATCTTGGGGAGGGAGGAATGTAATTTCCCCTTCCAATTGACCATGACGGAGGATGACTCAATAGCCTATACAAATATTTTAGGCTATAGTCAACAAGGAAAAAGAGATTCTTGATAAGGTGGTTCTTTCAGATTGATCGCATTAGTTTTTTGTTTGATGCTTCGGACCAAACAAATGTGGTACATCATCAGGAGGAGTTTTAAGATATGAGGGAAATCTAAAAATCATCAGGTGTATAAATATGAAAAGTTTTTTAGTTAAGAGCAGACTTATTAAAAATATATAAGACCTAAAATATTACTAATCAGTTTCTAGAATACGTCCTTGTGGTTAGTGTTGGGATCCAATTTTGATTGATCTTCCAACCATCATCTTTGCTTAGATTGTTTGGTTTCTTTTTTATTTTGATGGCTTCCCTAAATTTTCTATTGTTATAGTGATCTACTTTGGCAGGAATTTTGTCCTCTTCAATACAAATATGATGTTTTGTTTTATCTGAATGTTCTTCCAATGCTGAGGGACGAGTGCGATTGTGCTTGATATCAGTGTCATGTTCTTGAATTCAAATTCTAAAGGATCGACATGTTTCCCCCATGTATTGTTTACCACATGAGCAAGGGATCATAAAGAAACCCTTTTGTTCAATGGGATCAATAAGGTCTTTGGGGTCAAGAGAGTCAATGAGGTGTTTTTGGTGTCACTAGGTAAAAATAATGCCAAATCCTACATGAGACACCCCCACAGGTTGAGCTAGGGTTGTTCCACGAGGCCATGCTAGACGCCTCACAGTCGTTCTGTGAGGACCTCTGCAAATCGTGATGGGATCAAGAAATGATTGGAAGGTCGCTTGTAGAGCAAATACTACTAGATCAGAGTAGTGTCGGGCTTGGCGAGTCTTGGGAAAGTGGATTGACATCATTCCAGATTTTCCTGTATTTTTTCTGTAGTAGATTGTGTAGTTGCCTGACAACCTTCAAAGTATTATGCATTTGTTATTACAACCATTAGATATCATTGTATTGGTTTTGGGAGTTTCCATCCATAATAAGATGCCATGTTATCTTCTCTATTTTTTGTGTAATGGATGTATGCTATATGTTTGACAATATTCCTAATTGAACCAACTATTTGTAAGAATTTAAAAACACATTCACATAAGAAGGAATAACACATTTGAGACCAAAAACATAATTTACCCTCCTAGCCTAGTCGGGGACACTACAAAGGAAAAGGATTAGGAGAGGACAATAATGGAAGTAGAACAAACATAGGAAGTTATCAGGACCAAACAATGAGGGGAAACTCCCCTGATCTACATCAATGTTGATTTCAACTCTGAATTTAAAGATTAGCTTCTACCATTCCAAATCAAACTACATAATCTTGTTTTCTACTTAATCATGATAGTAATATTATTATCTACACTAAAAAAATATTGCACTCTCTCTTTATATATATATATATATATATATATATATATATTAAAACTTCATATATATATATATATATATATATATATATATATATATATATATATTAAAACTTCATTAAATCCCTAATGGAAAAAGACAAAAACATGGAATAGGTCTTACGTTTTTTATAAGTATTAAACGCAACTTCTTTGTAGCACAATTTGAAGTCTAAAATAAATGTAAAATATTTATGTGTATTATTAAATACACATACTAACTAAATTAAAAGATATAATTCCTACCTAAAAAAGTATAATTGAGATCTAATAACTAAAGGGAACTTGGTGCATCCACATTTAACCCTAATTGGAAGAGACTCAGACTTTAGTAAGATAAGTCATTTCAAGTAATTGTGTACGATCATTTTAAATCAATCATGACTCCAAAAACCCTATGACTATAATAATAGAGAGAACATAAAAAGATTTTTGTTTCCTTTAACATATTCATAACCCAATTCACTTTGGTGTTCACCTTCACCCATTTAAAAGGTATGTTGATTTCTATATCTTAAATTTCTTACGAGATCTTAATAAAATTAATCACATAATTCTATTTCAACATGACTCTATTTCATAATGTCATAGTGGTAGTAGAGTTTCATTGAAAAATTTGTAATTTTTCATGGAAACAATTGTAATTTTTTTATTACATCTTGTATATATATATTTTGAAGACAACATGTGAGGAGTTCATAAGAAGTTCTCCATTAAATTATTGTTTATTAAAAAAAAAAAAACATTAGACTCAATTGTCCAATCCCACTACGATTTCTCAAAAAACGATACCATAAAATCTTACATAAGCTTACTTCCAAACATTTATCCTTCACATATCTTCCATTTAAGCTTATAAATATAAAGTCTTCCAAACACTTATCCTTCTTGCCATTTAAGCTTATAAATATAGCCTCAAAGAGTTCAAGAAATGATAAGTAAAAAGAAGAAAAAATCCACATTCAAGATCTATTTAAATAAGGTTGCGTGGCAACGTAGTTCCTGCCAACGAGGTTACAAAGAAAATTGTGGAAAATGGGGTCGAATTGTAAATGACGGAAGTGTTCGGTGCAAAATGTATATCATGGAAATGTTGTGTGCAACATGTATATCATGAAACATGGGGCATAAGTAAATGACGCTTGGCATGTAGAGCACCATTTATTTTTTGAAAGTATATAACAAACTACAAATTTGTTTAGTGGAAGAAAAAAATTGGAAATTTAAATGCATGTGTGCAACATGTATACGCTTGGCATGCAGAGCACCATTTATTTTTTTGAAAGTATATAACAAACTACAAATTTGTTCACAGTGGAAGAAAAAATTTGGAAATTTAAATGCATTTGTCATATAGACTGGTCAAAGATAAAAATGTATGAAGACATAAATTTAAAAGGAGATAAGAAAACAATTTTATTTGAAATATGTAAAAAAATAAAATTTTGTTACATACTACTGGAAATTTTGAAATGTATATCATGGAAATGTTGTGTGCGACATGTATACACTTGGCATGCAGAGCACCATTTATTTTTTACATAAATTTAAAAAGGAGATAAGTAAACAATTTTATTTGAAATATGTAAAAAAATAAAAGTTTGTTACATACTACTGGAAATTTTGAAATATAAAAAAAAATAAAAGTCTGTTACATATAAAAATTTAAATTCATTTGTCATATAAACTGGTGAAAGATAAAAATGTATGAAGACATAATTTTAAAAGGAGATAAGAAAACAGTTTTATTTGAAATATGTCAAAAAATAAAAGTTTGTTACATACTACTGGAAATTTTGAAATATATAAAAAAATAAAACTTTGTTACATATAAATGCAAATTTCAATGCATTTTTCATGTAGACTGGGATTGGGGCTCCCGTGGACCATTAGAGAAATATGTACAAATAAACAAGACTATAGAAAGAAGATAGACTGCAATACCTGAAAAAAATAAAATTGAAAGGTATAAGTGTTTTCCTACACATCTTTATTTAAAAAAATGGAATAACTGGGTTGATAAAAAAGCAGGATGCGATCAATAGACTTACAATGAGGGTACATGTGAGCCCTTTGTCTATTTGCTTGCGGCTATCATTTCATTGATGTCACCGATGACTTCCGTTTCATTGATGTTGTCGACGGTCGTTGGAATTCTGGCAACTGCCTGTTGCCTTTTTTCGGCGGTTTGCTTCAATTCCCTTTCGAGCCATTCTTCAATGTAGATTCTCATTGGGGTGACATTGATCTCATTACGGATTTTTATATTATTCTTTTCTAGGAACTGTTTGCAATCTTCTCCTATGAACGTCAATGTTGGATCTGACAATCTTAACATCTAGCAGAAGACTTGAGGTGACAAAGAAACAAAAGAGTGGTCTCGCAGTGGAATAATTCATTTGTCTTAAATAAATTTATTGGCGCACCAAGAGACCAGGCCTTACAGTAAAAAATATTAGGGACACAGCCTTCACGAGCAATCCCAGAGGTCCAAATTACTTGGTTCTCTACGATAGAGGTTGAGTAATAAGAATATGCCCTGGACTACTGGAAGTTCTAGTCCTCGCGCCCGAAGATGTTCATTGTATATCCATAGAACCGTTGTCAAGCTAATGCCATAGGTTTATGATAATGTTGGTTTTCTCCAGACGATGGTTGAAATGAACAGTTAGAGCTGATAGTGTAACTCCCCGCTAAATCTTGGTTAAATTCTTATGAATGGGAAAGCTCCTCGAGCCTTTCGTTGATTAATGACAATCTGTATGGGTTGTGCATGATGAAATGTTAGCAATAAAGCTTACTTATTGCATATTTAGAAATGCGAAGGTGGCAGGTATGACGAAGATAAATTAAGGATTGGAGGTTTCGTGAACGTACAAAGGCAACAACGTGCAAACAATATTTCATGATTTTGAAATCAACACTCGAAAGGGATAATATAACCCCCCGCAAATATTGGTTTAATGTGCATTAATAGGAGATATCCTCAAGCCTTTCGCCCATCAATGAAAATCTATACGGTTCCTGCATGATGAGTTGTTAGAATTAAATGTTAGTAATTGCATATTTAGAAACA
>ML785125.1:72823-96842 GCA_009831015.1 Picea engelmannii | reverse complement strand
ACCAATTTTTTTATTTTATTATAGACAAGTGCGAAGGTCACAAAGACAAGCGAGAGAAAGGAAAGAATGGAAAGGTCTGAAAAGAGGTCAGACGTGATTCAAAAAAGGGTTACGGGGATACTCAGGAGAGGCAAGTGTTCCACGGTCAAATTTTATGTATTATAATTTTTGACTGCAAAATGTGTAAAATGGAAGAGATCATGACGGGGAAGTTCAACGCCCGATTTGTATATTTGCAAAATTTTGGGAAAGTGGCTAAGTATGGAATAGGGAAACGGTCGAGCGGACTCGTTCTCGCAAGCGAGGATTGAATTTTTTGTGAACAGACCAACCCGACGATGTGCAAATGACATTCCATGATGTTTGAAATTAGCGCTTGCTAATTGCATGCCTAGACCTAAGATCTTATATATAATTGCTAATTGCTAATTGCAAAGGGGCCCAGGCATAGGAAACAACAACTAGGAACTGAATATTTCTTGAACCCGCCGAACCAATGATCCTCCAAAGAAATTCGAATAAATGACAAGTATGGAAAGCGAACAGACTGGATTCAAAATGGGGTGACAATAGTTCCACAGAAGACGTCAAGACCCGATGGTTAAACTGTATTTCTTGGAAGTTTTCAGTGAAAAATGTATACCACAGAAGAGGGCATGATAGGTAGACCGTAATACAAAAGAGGGTATGATCTGAGTCTGGTTGTAAATTTGCATATCGCGTAAGTGAGGGTATTGTTTGCAGGTCATGGAACAATAGAAGTCCAATCTAGAACCCGCCTACCGGGAATTCACGGTCGGAGAAGTGTCTGGGTATGGAATTTCACATCTGTAAAAACATTGTATATTGCGGAAGTGACAGTACTGTTCGTAGGTCATGGAACAATAGAATTCTAATCTAGAGCCCTCCTACCGAGAATCCATAGTAGGAGAAGTGTTTGGGTATGGAATGGGGAAGCGGTCGGTCAGTGTCGCAATATAAGAGCACCAGTGCAAGCGTGAACCCGCAAGTCTGTTGACGTGCGCAACCATACATTTTTGAAAAAACGAATAAGTGACAAGAAAGATAAAGTTAAGGGAAAAGAGAAATGGATATTTGGCCAAGTATAGAAGACGAAAAAGAAGGACCAATATATTCACATCTGTAACATATATCCTATTTTCCTGCGAAGATATATACTTGGAAAGAAGTGCAAAGTTGATGGGCACAGAAAACAACGACTAGGAATACAATCCACAAGTTTACTTAGTTTTTAGTTGTATGCTCCGTCTATCAATTTGTATATCGTGGAACTCCAAGTCATTTTTTGATCCAAATTATTTTTGGCACGAAACGAGAGCGGAGATATAACACATAAATATTTAGAGATATTGCAAGAGAGACAAAAATATAACAGAGATATAGTGGAAATAACAAAAGTCACATATATACAGTAATACATTATTTCTATTAATGAAACAAATGTACAAAGACTGTAAAATACAGAGTGAAAGACTCGATAGAATGGTTGCAACTTATCTCTGAGAAGAGATGTGACGGCTACTCGCATTCACAAGAAGACGATTACAATGAGGCTTTGAAGGCCTTTTTACAATAAGAAGGAATGCCAAAAACCCTAGACATCCAAAAACCTAACCCTAGGATATGAAGCACCAAAAGTCATGTGGGCCCCGTTTGGGTAAGTGAGTACATCAACTTCCCCGGGTCATAACTTTTGCATACGATCTCCGTTCTAGGCGTGTGATAGCTCATTGGAAAGGTATCGTCGAGGAGATTAATTTTGGGGGCTCAATAATGCCATTGATTATCATTGAGAACCTCGATCTAAAAAAACCTTCATTCGGGCCCTCAAAATGGCCCCGGAAGTTAAAACCTGCTAAAAATAGTAAATTGCCAAAATTGCCAGAAAGTTGTTTTGAGCCATTTGGAAAAGGTGGGTGGCCACTGATATCCACCTGGATCAATCCTCCCTCCTTAGGAAGTGATGGTATCCATTGCATTGAGTTCCCGGGGGAGAGGTAAAAGCGTTTGCTGAATCTGCATCTTGGTGAGTTGCTTGCCTTGTTGGAGGCGTCGCGCTGCTCAGTTGGTGGAAGTCTGTCACGAACCTGTTGAGGCCGAGGCTTTTCAAAAGGTCGGGAAACATGAGAGGATGGTGTGCAGAAGGACACTTTTCACTTTGTTGCAATCTTGTCGACCTGCTTCTGTTGGATAGAAGGTGCTTGGGGCGAAGCTATAGTGGTTGCAGTGTCCTTTTGTTCCCCTTTTGAATAGATTGTGAAGACGCTGAATTTTGCAGTATGAGATACTACCTTGCGACACTTTTTAGGTGGAACAGTAGTCGGAACTGCCTCTGGTATTCTGTACAGATGACCCCCCAGAGAAACAATGACACTGTGGGGTCGAGACTCATAGACAGTGTGGCGTCTCCACATATATGGCTGGCCCGAGAGAACATCATAGAAATCCAGTGGGGCAACATCACATAATACCTCATCCTTGAAGGGTTGGATTCCATATGACAATCGAGACTATTGGCTGACACGAAGATCTCATCTTTGCCGAAGCCACCCGATGTTGTATGGTTGCCGGTGTGGTGTTGTCGACAATCCCAACTGTTTGACGACCTCTGCTGAGATGAGTTTTTTTTGGATTCCTCTATCAACAATAAAACGCAGTGGGGTCCCCTTCACCCACATCTATGAATGAGAAATGAGCTCCCCCTCTTCAGGATCTGTTGGTTCTTCTGGTTGAATTGTTGTGGTCGTGACAATAGCAATGGGGTCTACGTCAATGATTTGTCCTTTACCAGTATTTTCAGAATCATATTCTGAATCAGGGTTCGGCTCCTTGTCTTTGATCTTGGCCACCAATGAATTTTTTGAGCAACATTCATCGGTGTTGTGCCAGGGGATTTTGTGGAAATCGCACCATTTTTCGATGTCCTTCTTTGTCTTCCCATGACCCTTCTTTTATTGTGGCTTGGACTGGTTTTCGGGAGACTGTTTGTTAGGGTTGTCTTTGTCATACTTTCGTTGTTGTGGATTTGCAGACTCAAACTCCCGTTTGTTCTGGTGCTTAAATTTATGCTTGATTTTAACAGCATATCGATAGGCAACATCGAGTGATGAGATGTCTAGAAAATCCATTTTAGTTTGGATGTATCTATGTAGAGCCCCACGATATTTCATAACCAAATGTCATTCAGAGTCTTTGATACCCAACTTAGTGTGCAAGGTATGGAAGCTATTGGTGAACTCTGGAACTGATTGGCCCCTCTCTTGCCGCAGTGTGGTCTATCTCATGCACTGGTCCTCATAGTTTCCAACATGGTAATATTGTTCCTTTGCCGCATCCACAAAAAAATCCCAAGTGGGATCGACCCCATATATTCCAAACTCCTCTGTGGAACTCTACTCCCAGTAAGTTTCCCACCAATGTTTGACATGGGGTAGAGCCTTAAGGAGTGTGAAGGTGATCTTTTCCTTGTCGAAAAAATTATGAACAAAGAAAAAACCTTCTAGCAAGTTTAACCATTTATCTAGGGCATCTGCATCTATTTGACCTTCAAATACGAGAATATCAAAATTAACATGTACCTTGAAATGCGAGGTGCCTCCAAAGTGGTCGCTTGATGAATATGCGCCTGATTCTATCGAGAGTCATTGAAGGATGTGGGAAAAATTCTCCATCATTTCGTCCCTTTGTCGCGTGAGAGCTTGCTCAAGCAACAGACTGATAGGATCGTCTGCTCCGTCATTTTTATTTTCTTCCGCCATTGAGGGTTTCTTGGGTGTGCGAGAGCGATTGTCCTCAGGAGAGACAAGCTCAAGACCCAACTTTATATACTCAGACCTCATCGGGGACATGCACTAAAAACGATCAAGAGTAGCCTGCTCTGATACCACTGATCCGAATTATTTTCGGCACGAAATGAGAGCAGAGATATAACACATAAATATTCAGAGATATTGCAAGAGAGACAACAATATAATAGAGATATAGTGGAAATAACAAGAGTCATAGATATACAGTAATACATGATTTCTATTAATGAAACAAATGTACATAGACTGTAAAATACAGAGTGAAAGACTCGATAGAATGGTGGCAACTTATCTCTGAGAAGAGATGTGACGGCTACTCGCATTCGCAAGAAGATGATTACAATGAGGCTCTGAAGGCCTTTTTACAATAAGAAGGAATGCCAAAAACCCTAGACATCCAAAAACCTAACCCTAGGAGATGAAGCGCCAAAATTCATGTGGGCCCCGTTTGGGTAAGTGAGTACATCAACTTCCCCGGGTCATAACTTTTGCATACGATCTTCGTTTTAGGCGCGTGATAGCTCGTTGGAAAGGTATCATAAAGGAGATTCATTTTGGAGGCTCAATAATGCCCTCATCTATCATTGAGAACCTATATCTCAAAAAACCTTCATTCGGGCCCTCAAAATGGCCCCGAAAGTTAAAATCTGCTAAAAATAGTAAATTGCCAAAATTGCCAGAAAGCTATTTTGAGCCATTTGGAAAAGGTGGGTGGCCACCGATATCCACCTGGATCATTTTTTTAGCCAGCCAACCCGCAAGTCTGATTGTTAATTTGTATACTGTGGAACTGTGGGTGTTGTTTGTAGGACACAAAACTATAGAGGAAATGTTTCGCCCTTTAATATAGCTTATGTGCCGCAAATGTGGTATGGCTCGTTTTAGCACTTTTCCATACGTAAACAATGGAAATATTGAGCCCACTATCCCTGGAGCCCGTGTGTCAATTTGTATATCGCGGAGCTTTGAATGTTGTTTAGATGTCACGAAAAAATATAAGTGCAGTGTTGAGCCATCTAGCACAGAATTCTGCCTGTCAATCTGTATATTGGGGAACTCTGGGTGCTACTTAGAGGAAACAGAACAATAGAGTGCCAATTTAAAGAAATGTGAAGCACTCAATGGAAACGTGTGAATCCACCAAGCCATGCAGTAAGTAACTTTCAAAAAAAAAATGATTAAGTAACCAGGAAGAGAAACTATAGGGGATAAAAGAGTGGCAAAATAGAAAGGTGAAGGGTAGTTTTCGTAAGTGCGAATTGGTTTCAAATAAGCACCATTTTTTCAAAACCATCATTTTCTACTAATTGTCAGCAAATACATTGTTGAATATTAGATTTTATTGCAACCTATGAGTGTAAATATGCTCTTGATACATTCTTCCATGACTGTAACATATTAAATTATGTATTAAACTTCATTTTCTATTAATTGCCAATGAATGTTTTGTTGAAGATTAGATTTTATTGGAACGTGTGGGTGTAAGTGTGTTCTTAATACATTCTTCAATGACTGTAACATATTAACTTAAGTATTAAACTTCTTGCATTATGGGTTGTTAGAATTAAAACTTAATAACTTCATGTCTAGAAACAAGAATGGCAATTTTTCTGCAATATTGTACATTGGTATTGCTATGTTCTATCTGTATTATGAATAGAATTGAATGTTGGTTTGAAACTGTGTGTAATCCATTTTTTGTTTGCATAAAAGGATGGTGGATTGACACAATACATTGTCATATAAATCTTAGATGTTCCATCTTAGAAAAAGTAACCTAAGTAAACACAATATCAAAGAACTATGAGACCATCGAGCCATGCCAATGAGAACAAGCATTAAATCCAAAAAAGAAGTAGCAACGAAGACTCCAAGGCAAAACATTTTAATAGAAAATCCATTTAAAAAAAAAGAAAAACACCGATTATTGTACATCTATCCTTAGAAATTGGACCCAGTTCTTTAGGCCAAAACATTGAATGTATTTTTCACAAACACAGGCACGGTATCCACAATATGCAGGATCCTTGCAGTTTTCTCCTCAATGAATCATCCTGTGGTAAAATTGATAATTTTCAGAAGCTTCTCGTGAGGAAGAAAACGAAAAAATGTTGCAGGAAAAATGGAATAGCCCTTTACTGAAACTTAGGACACAACTAGAAACCATCTCTGCAAAGTCGAAAAAACTTCAGGGACACAAGTTGCACATGCAATTCCAGAGGCCCAAACTAGTCCATTCTGGGTGGAAGGAGATGACTAGTAGAAATATGCCTTGCAGCAGTGAGAGTTCTGAACCTGATTCCCGAAGATGTTAATTGTATATCCAGAGAACAGGACAATAGTCCTGCAAGTGAATAATTTTTTTGCTTGAGATATATCTTTGGGAGCATCAACATATAATTTCTTTACAGTGAAATTCTTTCACCCAGAATGGACTAATTTGGACCTCTGGAATTCCTACTTTCGCTCTGCAAAGAGGATATTTCTTTCAACCTTGATTTCTTTTCTAAAACTCTTTTTGGTGTTGTTAGGACCACCATCACTAATCTAGGAAGTTCCACTCATTATGCTTGATTTAAATTTCAGTGCAAGAGTGGGAATAGTGTATGAATTGCCATCATCCATTGTCATATCATCACCCATCAGATCATCTTCTTCTGGCTCAAGATCCATGACATCAACCTCTGTGCCAACCATCAATGCAACTGGGTAGGTTTTCTGAGCAGGCAGGGTTGTCTTGAAATTCTTTGGCTTGAAATATATCTCTCGGTGTACCAAGGGACCATCTCCTTTTTTTCTTCTGGGCGGAGGAAAGCGGTCGGTCGGTGTCCGACTTCTACGCAAATCTTGGTTTAATTCGTAGTAATGACAAATCTTCTCCGACCTTCCAGACATTAATGACAATATTAATGGTTCCTGTAGGATGAACTACTAGAATTAAAGATTAATTATTGCATATCTAGAAACAAGTACGAAGGTAGTGGTGATGGTGAATTGCGATGAAGCATTGTACATTTCGTGCACCCACCAACCTTTGAAACCGATTCCAAGAAATGCCCAAGTATGGAAAGCGGTCGGGTGGGTTACAAAATAAAAAGGGTAGGAGATATACCTAGGAGATGTGAAGGGCTGATGGTCATATTGCATCTCAATGAGAGATATCAGCAGTCAATTTGTATGTTGTGGAATTTTGGCTGCTGTTTGTGAGTAGGGGGACAACGGAAGCGCAATGGCGAGAGGGAAATTTTTATATTGTTGAACTTCCGGTTTTTTATATAAAAGCATAAGACATTGGGAAAAAGGACCAAGTAAATATAAAGCGAAAGTGTACGACATGAAGGGGGATTAGTTTGCTAATTTGTAAATCGTGGAAGTCCAGGTGCTAGTTGTAGGCGGCAGAAGAATGGAAATGCAATGTTAAACCCGCCTATGGAGGAACCCACGATTCAAAAAGTTTTTTCAATATGAAATGGGGAAGCGATCGGTCGGGCTAGTGATATAAAAGTAACAATGGAAATCTGAAGATGCGAATCCGCCAAATCTCGCACCTAGGCATTTTACGAAAAATGAGTAAGTAAAGAAAGGGAAAGAAGAGAGAAAAGAGAAATTAGAAATTTTCTGAAAAACGAGTAATACACACTAAATATGTACTATAAAGTATGAACATGAGATGTTATAGAGAATGTACGGATCCCAAATTCCATACTTAGCCACTTTTTCAATCGCGGGTTCTTGCACTGGCGGGCTCAAAATTGGGCCTCTATTGTTCCGTGGCCTACAAATAGCATCCAGAATTCCGTGATATACAAATTGGCAAGAGGAACTGCGGGCTAGCTCGGTTAACATTGCACTCCTTCTGTTTCATTTCATATGAGCAACACTCAAAGTTCCATGATATACAAATTGACAGACGGACTCCAGGGCAATACTAAATTATTAATATTAAATATTGATATTGTACAATTTAATTAGACAAGAAGGTTTGTACAATATGAAATGGGAAAGCAGTCGATCAGGCTGGTGATATAAAAGTAAGTGAAATCTGAATATGTGAATCAGCCAACTTCCTTACCAAGAAATTTTCCAGAAAAATGAGTAATACATAATATGTACTTTTAGAAAGTACGTACATGAGATTTTATAGAGCATGTACTGATACTACATTCCATACTTAGGCCAATATTTGGATCGCGGGTTCTTGGGTTGACGGGCTCAAAATTGGGCCTCTATTGTTCTATGTGCTACAAATAACACCCAAGAGTTCCGCGATATAAAAATTGACAAGCGAACTTGTGGGCTAGCTCGCTCAACATTGCATTTCTATTGTTTTGTGTCCTTCAAACAACACTTGGAGTTCCACCATATACAAATTGATAGATGGACTCCAGGGCTTGCGGGCTCAAGCTTGTGATTGTTTATGGATGGTGATCCCTATCAACTATCTAACACTACCTAAAAACATTATTTTCAATATTAATGTATTAATATTAAATATTGATATTGTACAATTTAATTACATAAAATTATTGAAGGATGTTAAATATCTTATTTCAAAGAAAAACCCACGTATTTGGAAAGTTGCGTTCCAAATTTTTTGTATAATATGAAACAAGGAAGAGGTTGGTTGGGCTGGTGAAATAAAAAATGGGTGGAAATCTGAACACATGTATCGCTCAAGTTCCACACCTAGAAATTTTGCCAATAAACGAGTTATACATACTAAATATGTACTTTTATAAAGTATGGGCATGATATTTTATAGAGCATGTACAAAGCCCTCATTCCATACTTAGCCACTTTTTGGATCACTAGTTCTTTGGCTGGCGGGCTGAAAATTGGGCCTCTGTTGTTCTGTGCCCTACAAATAGCATCCAGAGTTCCACGATATATAAAATGACAAGAAGACTTGCAGACTATTTGAATTTTAAGGGCCTCGTGTTGATGTAATAGCACAATTGGACTTGGTACAGTTTATATTTGTTTATTACAATATCAAACGGAGAAGCGGTTGGTCGGGCTGGTGATATAAAAGTAATTGAAATATAAAGTCATGAATCCGCTAACTTCCGCAGCTAGAAGTTTTCCAAAAATTGAGTAATACATACTATGTATGTACTCTTATAAGGTATGGACATGAGGTTTTTATAAAGCATGTACAGATCCCGCATTCCATACTTGGCCACTTTTTGGATCACGGGTTCTCGGTCTGGCGATCTCAAAAATGGGCCTCTATTGCTCTGTATCCTACAAATAGCCCCTAGAGTCCCACAATATACAAATTGACAGGCAAACTTGTGGACTGACTCGCTCAACATTGCACTTTTATTGTTTCGTGTCTTCCAAACAACATTCGGAGGAAACGAGTAATACATACTAAATATGTACTTTTATAAAATATGGACATGAGATTTTATAGAGCATGTACGGATCCCTCATTCCATGCTTAGCCACTATTTCGATCATGGGTTCTCAGGCTGGTGGGCTTAAAATTGGACCTTTGTTGTTTTGTGCCCTACAAATAGCACCCAGAGTTTTGCGATATACAAATTGACAAGAAGACTTGCCGACTATTTGATTTTTAAGGGCTTCATGTTGATGTGGTAGCACAATTGGACTTGGGCCAATTTATATTCATTTATTACAATATCAAATGGGGAAGCAGTCGGTCGGGCTGGTGATATAAAAGTAAGTGAAATCTGAAGTCGTGAATCCGCCAACTTCCGCACCTAGAAGTTTTCTGAAAAATGAGTAATACATAGTAAGTATGTACTCTTATAAAGTATGGACATGAGATTTTTATAGAGCATGTACAGATCGTGCATTCCATACTTGGCCACTTTTTGGATCGCAGGTTCTCGGGCTAGCGGGCTCAAAATTGGGCCTCTATTGTTTCGTTCCCTACAAATAGCACCCAGAATTCTTTGATATACAAATTGACAAGTAGAATTGTGGCTTGGTTGGCTCAACATTGCACTTTTATTGTTCCGTGTCCTCCAAAAAACACTCAGAGTTCCATGATATACAAATTGACAGACGAAGTCCACGACTGGTGGGCTCAAGATTTCCATTGTTTAAGGATGCTAATCCCTATCAACTATCTAACATGATCTAAAAACATTATTTTCAATACTATTAATAATAAATATTGATATTGCACAATTTAATTAGACAAGAAAGTTTGTACAATTTGAAACGGGGAAGCGGTCGGTTGGGCTAGTGATATAAAAGTAAGTGGAAATCTGAACACGTGCATCCGCCAACTTCCCGACCTATAATTTTTTCGAGAAACGAGAAATACATACTAAATATGTACTTGTATAAAGTATGTACATGATATTTTATAGACCATGTACGGATCCCTCATTCCATACTTAGCCACTTTTTGGATCGCGTGTTCTCGGATTGGCGGGCTCAAAATTTAGCCTCTATTGTTTTGTGTCCTACAAATAGAACCTAGAGTCCCGCGATATACAAATTGACAGATGGAATTGTGGGCTCTCTAGCTCAACATTGCACTTCTATTGTCCCGTGTCCTCCAAACAACACTCGGAGTTCCACGACATACAAATTGACAGAAGGACTCCAGGACTAGCGGGCTCAAGATTGTGATTGTTTACGAATGGTCATCTTATCTAACATTATCTAAAACATTATTTTCAAATAATAAATTATTAATATTAAATATTGATATCGTATAATTTAATTACATAAAATTATCAAAGGATGTTAAATCGCTTATTTTAAAAAAAATTAAGGAAATAAAAGAAAGTTTTTTAAAATTCTATCACTGCAAGCATAGCAATGACCAATTTGAATTTTAAGAACCTCTTGTTGATATGATAGCATAATTGCACTTCGCACAGTATATATTCGTTGATTTGAAATTATTCCATGAGATTAATTTTACCAAGTTCATCGATTAAGGAAAAATGCTAAAACAAGCCACATACTACATTTGCATCACAGTGCCATAGAAATTATCAAGCAGATTAGCGGGCTAGCTGGCTAAAAAATTCAATTCTATTGTTTCGTGTCCTCTAAACAATAGTCAGAGTTCCACGATATACAAATTGACAGATGAAGAATACAACCAAGAACCAACTAAACTCCAAATAATCCATAAGCAAGTTCCTAGAAGCTTCCATAGAGTAGGTCACATCAACCTTTACATCAAACAATTTGATATACAAAGAAAAGACGTCGCTGCATTCATTTTCTATTACATCTGGTACATGTTCCCTGTAGAAAATAACCGAGGCCATGGGATATATGGGGTTTGATGCCATGCTTCCCATTTTTGGACCAAACAATCTTATGCGCATGCAATCCCAAGTAGTCGAGTCCGACGAACATTCATCTGGATGTTGAAGAAATATTATAGAGACACATGAGGTATTTTTGTTTCTTGCCAAAGTTTGATATATATTTTTTTCCCTTCTTTAGTCGATATGCAAAATTGCATTGTCCTCATTTAAGGTGAATTTGTTGTGTATCTGAAGGCCCCACGGCATGTAGAGACTGCTTGCCTTTTTTCTGTAGATACATTTCATACGACAATTATGCCAACTTAGGAAGCACATTTTGTAACAGAGGTTGCCTAACTATACAATGCATGGTTGTGTTGCCCACGGTTTGGATGGTAGCAATGAGGAAATGTCCATATATATATGAACATTTTTCACTGCATCGCAAACAATAAATCGTATAATCACTTATCAAAGCGGAGGCAGAAGCAGGAGAGTTGCATTTCAGACATACAGGTTCAAAGGGGGTCGAGTACGCACTGGATGCAACTAAAACACCTTCAACCTAGAAATGCAAGCATAGGAATTAATACATTGAACAATACAATACACAACTGAAACCCCCCCCCGGCCCTTTAAAAAATAAAAATAAAATAAAACAGGCCGCAGAAATTTGTTGAAGGCTATTTGTATAAGCAAAGTGAGGATGATTTTGTGGATGTATACGCACAATCGTTGTAGAACTAGCTAGTTTTTTCAGATCCTATACTATATCTGCTCGCAACTCTGTTACAAACATTGCTTGGGTTGTCCAAAATATCCTTTCTCTAACATCCCTCTTCTTTGTTATATTTTTTAAGAGCATAAGTGGAATCTTCCCTTTATGCAATTGTTGCTCCATTGACAGAAAAAAAAATGAATAGGTATCGAACAATTGCAAATGCAACATGGAACAGTGCAATATTTGTGTAACTTACCTGAGATACATGGACATGAAAAAGTAAAGGACAAAACTGGATATGAAAAGTGTTACCATTGCCTTGTCGTTGTCCGACTCTCCATACTTTATATGGAGAATGTGCTGCGAGCCAAGTTTTCTCGCCAGTGTCACAGCTGGACCAATCATTTCGATTGGGTAAATATCAGTGCTCTGTGCAAGCTGGTTGATAGTCGCATCCGGGATGAAATGATATTCTGAACAAACAATGATAATTTTTTCCACAACACTTGTTACGTTGAGCGAAATAATTCGATCACAATCACCACGGTCATATACTATTTTGGGAAATATATTAAAATTTGTAATGGATATCCCATTACCTAAAAACATCTTTTCTGCATGTTTCTGGACAAGTTGTGTAGGAATAGTCAGTGTCAATTTCATCATGGACTCCTTGTCTGTCATGTCAGCACGCATAATGGATCTACTTTTTTTTGCCTTGTCCAAGTAGGTGCTATAGACGAACATTATGTCCCCGATGAACACTTATCTAGTTCGACGATTGTTCAAGCCCTTTATTGATAGTACTTTGGGTGTTACAAATCTAGACCCGGTGACAATTTTTGAACAGGAAAACTAAAGTGAATGGTAGTGTGCATTTTTATTTTTTTTTGTATTCTTTTTTCACTAGCATAAATATACAAGTACACGCATAGCTTCGATGAACTATGGAGCCAGAGTTTTGCAACCACACCTCTTAGTCTGTGGAACATGCGGTACATTCGACATCTCACTTGTACTTGTTGACACTTCTTGTGAATTGCAAACCATGTATTGCATATGACATCATCATATTCACCATGCCATAGATGAATATATAGCCGAGGATATTTGTTTGGTAAAAATAGTAAGAGAAAAGCGTATGCATCTTTACCTTTGGCCTTGTTGGTCTTTTGATGTCTGGGATGAAGGATTTCTCATGCCAATGTCACCATTCCAACGTTTTCTGATGCAAACATGTGCAGACGAACATCAGGACTAAACAATCATATGCATTGTATACTTTCCATTAAAAGGACTAAATAACCATAAAATTGTATGCATCTAATTTTTTTAACTAGAAAAATGTGTAACAATAAACAGGGCATGAGGGTGGGGTACCACGACAAATCTATATATCGTGGACCCCCAGAAGCCAGGGGAGAAATCTTGAACCTGCCAGCCCGACACCCGTAATCAAAAAAGTGGCTATGGAATAAGGTAGAAGCACGACCATATATGTGAAACCAATAGTCTGCTAACTGACGAACCAAGGCATTTTCGAAAAAACCACTAAGTAGATCAATTAGAAAACAAAAGGGATAATAGAAAATGGAAAAAGTAGAAATAGGGAGGACAGAAAGGCCGATTTCTGCCAAGCCATCATTTTCAAGTCTAATATTATATCCCTGCACCCACTTTGTATATTTAATTTACCAACACAGTTGGTATACCTTTTAGAATATTGTACCACAAAACCCTCTACTGTTGCACAAAACAATTCATCTCCATGTCCAACCAATCTGTTTTTTCGAAGGTAAAAACGCCGAATATGCAATGGACACAAAGGCAAGTTAGTACGAAGAAAAACATGTAAAATAAAGAGAAACATGTCTATTTACCCGCCAAAGAGTCCATCGTCCTCTCCATCCATTTTGTTTGTTTAAATGTAGAAACACAGTGAAAACACAACGGACATGAAGTAGGTTAGTATGCAGGAAGGCATGTAATGAAGATAAGTTATAATGAAGGTAGCCATGTAAAAAAAAGAGAAACATGGCTATTCACCCGTGAAAGAGTCCATCATCATCTCCAACCATTTTGTTTGTTTAAATGTAGCAATGTAGCGAAAACACAACGGACATGAAATAGGTTAGTATGCAGGAAGGCATGTAATGAAGATAAGTTATCATGTAGGAAGGCACACAACATCTACATGCAATAAACTAGTTGAACACATATACAGACAATAAATGAAATACAAAACAATGCAATATGAAATAACAGTACAAGCATGCACCTTTCTATATCCTCTTCAACTGATGTGGTCAAGACTATGTCGTTTTCTCCAGCTATTTTGATTGTTTGAATGTGGGAATGCACAAAAAAAAATGAACATGAATGGAAGTTGGTATGCACCGGAGAACAAGTAATATGTACATACAGTAAAAGACACTCAATGAGCAATCTAAAATATAGGCAGAAACATGAACCTTTGCACTTCTCCATCCATAGCCGTAAATCTGTAATTTTTTTCCCTACCCAAAATATATTACAAGCCACAAAATATCATGAAATTGCATGGTTGTAGCTAAACGATTTATGGTTTTCCATGACAAAGTATCCAATTATCCTTCCACCGATGGAAATACATGTTCTTTATCCTCTACATAGACTGTTGTGTGCACGATACAAGATTTTGGTTTTCTGTGGCAACCGACCCAGATATGTTTCTAGACATCCAAATATAATTTTGCAGAATCTTTGTTGTACATATCATATCTCAAGTACAAGACAAGTTGTATCGTGGGCACACCAGTCTGTGTAGAGGAAAAAGAATATGTAATGTCATATGGGCACATCTGACCATACATGCTTTATAAATGCAACCTACATATTCTTTATTTTAACAAAAAAACAATGGATATTGCAATTTCACATGTAATTCTCGAACAATTTTGCATGCAAGTATTTTCTTTCATGCCAGCACTGAAGCAACAACAAAATCTCATAGCATAACAAATATTGACCTCGGTAGATAGGGAAAATAACACAACTGCATGTCGACTCATGGGTGCAGGGGCTGAACACCGTAAAGAGCCCCAAAAACAATAATAATCCCAAAAAAAAAACCCAGCTCCAACTACTGGCGCTAGACACCAACCCTCTAAGGCCAAATCAAACAAGAGAAAACATCAAGCACCAAACCACCGAGAAAGCATGAACAGGATGAGATTCATCCCCAGGGCCCCAAAGCGTAAACCCAAGCCAAAAAAACACAACTGGCAACCCACGAACCAACAAAACATCGAACAAGCAACAACCACCGAACCAATAAACAACATATGCATCTCCAACGATTACAAAACTACAACCGAAGCATAGAAGGAACCAAAAACATACGATGAGAATGCCACTAGAAATAAGAAAACATTCTTACTTTCAAACTCCAAACACTGGACAACAAACAAGGAATAGAAAATGAAACTATGGCATGGAAACTTACTCCGAAACGATGAAAGGCAGAAGCGCAGGTCAAATTGTGAACCAAAGAACAACAACAAGCAACAACCGACGAACCAGTGAAGAATAAGCACTCACCGAACTAGTAAACAATGTATGTAGCTTCAACGATGATGAAATTTCATTGCAAGGCTAGAAGAAGGATGGAAGATACAATGCTTATTCAACTGGCGATAGACAACACTATTGTAAAAAATCATTGCAACATTGTATGGAAAATTTCAAGGAAAAATGTACTCTGAGAAGTGTATTTAGATAAACATTTAAGTCTGTCAGGCTGTCTAAGGATCTCGCAGTGTGCAAAAATTTAAGCTGTCAGGCCTGTTGGAGGACCTCACATCATGTGAACATTTAAGATGTCAGGCCTATTCAAGCACCTCAAAAAAAGTGTCAATACATTTCAATACAAATACATGCGCCAAGGACGTTATAAACTTTGGAATTATCGATCACTATAAAGCTTGGATATCTAAACATTTCAATATGATTAGTACAAATAAAAACTTAGGGATATATTCAGATAACAGAAAATGCTAATACAAACATTCGAACTAATGCTAGCATTAATCCACCTTCAAGCAATACATAGGAAAAATATATGATTCAAAACGATTGTATACGATAAAAATTTTGGATATGTTCCCATATAAAACATTGGGAATAGTGAAGCCAACAGTAAGACCTCCAATATCTTATCCAATCAGGTCAGTACATATATGGTACTTTTTATTATATAAAAATCTATGTTTTTAGTTCCCTAGCTCCAACAATAGGTATTATGCAAATATTTCTGGTCAAAGGACAAACTAATATGTAGTCAACGAATTATCGATCACTATAGTCCCTCTATGCCTATGGCAGGGAATAATAAAAGGGCTGGATCATATTTAGGTAAACATCCTCATGTTAAGCCCAAATATAAGTCATATCCAATCTTTCTTTTGATAAAGAATTTACTAGTATATTTCTTTCTTTGTAAATATGAAAAAAATAAAGTTCATTAGTATTATGTATTATTTCCCAAATTTATAACTTCCTTATACAAGTCTTAATAGAAAATTTTCCTTAGTATTGGCTCCTCTCAACTAGTTTATAACCACCTTAGGAACAACCATTATTTGTAATTTCTGCACACCTTTTTGAACAACTAACGTAATAACAAGTTTGAGTGTCAATAGCTCTTCCCTATTGTTTGTGCTTCCACCTAATAGAACCTTCTTAGCTCCACCTACCAGAGGTTCCCTCGTGAATCCCATCAAAATAATCCCACCTGTCAAATTTATCTATACATTATGGAACCACAACTCTTTGTGGTTTCCTAACTTTTTCCTACTTGAAACTCTTTAGAATTGATAGATTATGAAATGCACATAAATTTGGAGAAGGAAAATTATTTTCAAATAGAGCAAAGTTCCTTGTTAAACATATCCCCAGAAAATGATGATGGAGATGCGATTGCAATTTTTGACATTTAGATTCTCACACTAGTCTATAAGGCATGTATTCATAGACTATCCACCTTACACATTTTTTTAGACCAATGAATAATTCCTTCCAAGCCAACACATCAAAAAAACAAGAAATAAACATACGAGATAGTGATTCATCACTAACCTTGAATAAAGGATATCTACATGTTGGGCAGCGGAAGCCCATAATCAACAATACAACAGAAACACACAGGACAGAAAACAATCACACAAGTAAACAAAGATTTACATGGTAAAACCCTCCTTCACCTTACAAGGGAAACATCCACAGGACAATGGAAATCATTTGATTATCAAGGGAAAAACCAGGATATTACAGTCAGATTGGCAATGGGAAACCCCAGAGAGGGATATAATCCCTTGCTCACTGAATGCCTTTGAGGCATTCACATTTATACATTTCTCTCCACGGTTACATGAAACTGACTGAATTAATTGCATCCTTAACTTGGATTGATTAGCCTCAATCGAAACCTAAATAATAGGGATCTACATGATGCCTATATCCAACAGAATTGGAAATTGGTTGTCACCATTTCAACAATCTCCACCTTGACAAAAATTTACCCAATACCATGCCATTGTCCATTCATCACCTACTTGCAAGCTAAAGATAGGTGATACCATTGCTTTCAAAACTGAAGCACCCATTTCATTGTTCCACCTAGATTTATCATGTGAACACTGACAACTCCTTGCAAGTGAAATATATGATATTCTCATCGCAAACTTATACATTTTACTAGCATATGATACATGAGACATGTAACCCTTTTCTTCCTCATCACTTGGACATAAACCTGAAGAAATATTCTAAAAGGATTTTTACTAGTTTCACGTTAAATTCATATCGAATTTCTGAGTGTCTTTTCCACACACTCATTGTTGTGATAACCAAAACTCACCTTTAGTCTCGTCCATGTGCATTCCATGCTCAATATTGTTTTGATGCTCCCCGATCCTTCATCTCTAATGTCCAAGACAACTGATCCAACCCGTTGATTGTAACCATACTTGTGCTTACTACAAGCATATCATCAACACTATAAACACCAAGATAGTGAATACCACAGTTATTCCCACTTATTGAAAATCTCGGCTCACCATGAAGGAATCAACATCTTGTACAATTGTTTGTGTGCACTCTTTAGTCCATACAATGAATTCTTGATCTTGCAAACAACTCTTATGTTGTGATCTCGAGCACCTTCAATGCTCCACCTCGAACACTGTGTTTGAGACCTTCGCCAAAAAATAGACGAAGCTAGCCAAGTGAGCTTGACCCAAGATCCACCTTAACATGAACATTCCCTTGACCAAATCTAGCCAAGCTAGCTAGGTAAGCGTTCATCACTCACCTCCAAATCGATTTCCATAGAGTTCCCCAAGACTTTTAACATGCTTCATTACATGCATTATCATGGACACCATACCATGGGAAACCAAAAAACATAGACCCGAAACCCACCATTGTTGACCTAAGACAAAGTTTAACTCATGACTCATTTACCGAGTCAAGGTTAACCCACACATACATGCCTCCACCCCTCTTTGGTCTATCTAAATCTATATATATAATTTTCATAGGTGACCCAATAGCCCAGGGGTACGCATGCCTAATCAGGTATTACAGTCCTATGCCCAATTACATGCAAGATTACAACTCCATAAGAAAAAAAAATGTTCACATGGTAATTTTACCATTACCATTTCTGGGATTGTTGCCATTTAGAAGAACTTAACTCGTTTGTTTCTAGAGCACAATGTTTCTTTTACCATGTCATGTCATTGATTGACTATCTTCTCTATGCACCAATCACCAACCATGGCCAAGAACCCCCTTTGGTGCCTCCACCTTGAACTTAACAGTTTGACATTTGAGGTTGAAGTAATAAACATCAAACCAAACATATGTCTCCATAAACTTTTAATTTCCACTTTTATTCTCCAATTTCAAGACAAAGTGTCAACATTACCAAGGTTTGCAAAAAAAAAAATGATAGAAACAAACTCTAAAAGCATCACTCCACCAAAAAAAAAATGTTGGCTTCAATCAAATTACCTCAACATGAGATTTGATACCTGCCATACACATTCATCACCATCATCCAATCCAGTGACATGAAAAAATTTACAGATCAGCTATCAGCCAGAAGAAACACCACAAACAGATCATAGCCAACAGAAGAGCATAATCTAGCCTCTTCCTTTATACTTCATCCCTCCATGTGATGGTACAACAACCAAATGATCCATTTCCACAGATCCAGAGTGGATCAAGCAATTTGTATCGAAGGTCAACAAATATTGGTAGTAATCCATCTTGGTCCTTACTTGGAGCCCTTGCTAACTCCACAAAAAATGTTGTTGACCCCTTCATGACCTTCCACCAGATCCAGGTTCCAATATTCACACCGTTGGGAAGAAATACATTTGCGAGGTAAGACATGTGCGATGGCAGTTTTCTTTCACGACTTAAAAATAAAAAACCAACTGTTATCACTGAAATTTCGTCCGCAAATGGTTACAAGAATCCAACATCGTCAAACAATTATGTGGTCACCATGGACCAAAATTACCACAAAAGCATTTCCAAAAGGTCCAAAACTATACAACTAGTGATAAAATTAAAGTGTGCTATGACTACACAAGGCACATGCGCACATGCACAAAACAAAAATGCAGGAAAAGCGCACGTGTGCCTGATGCACGATTGTGGTCGCTAAAAGCCATTCACATCTGAGAACGGTGCATTTATGAGATTGGTCGGTCTCCCACCCACTTCTGGTTCAACTTCCAAGTTGATTTGACACCCAAATCTTGACTGGATCCGACTAGGTGGCTGGTCAAAGACCTAAAAATGCCCTAATTAGCCTCTTTTCACACTACAAGCTGGTTGCACAATACCTCAAAGAGGTTCTATAAAACAAGGCCATGGGTGCACTTCATTTTTCAAGGAATTCAATAGAAAAGTTATGCTGCTACTATTCTCTTGAGGAATCATCTATTCTCATCAAGAGTATACTAGCACCATTACATTGGGCAATCCATCTCACCTCTTGAGTGGATTAGCTTGGAATTCTTTCACCATTTAATTCAAAGTTGTAAGAAGAGATTATTTGTGGGGGTCCAAGAGCCCTCCCTTGGAGGAAGAAGGGACTCATAGTCCTCTTTCTTCTTGGTTTTTTCTTTCACTGATATAAACCTTACCATTGGTGACATGAGTCTTATTGGTTTTTTTGTTCTTATGCTCACTAGTTTAATTGCTATTTTATTTTTTAGTTTAATTCTTAGTTCTTTTATATTTATTTCTCTAGCCCTTTCCCTTACAGTTGTCCTCCTTAGCTAACCCAACTAATCTTGCAAGCACCTCTGTTTTGCTCATCTAGGTGGAAAAAGAGGCGCTACAGATTGGCGACTCCACTGGGGAAAGGTATCAATTTCCTACCCCATTTGGGTTTTTATATCTCTTCTTTTGGTTTATTTAACCTGCAGGTGCATTAACTGGCCCAAGATGACCTGCAAAACATCCAATTCCAAGTTGAATTGAGAGAATTCCATCCAGAATTTTCTTCACGACCGTGTGTCTATTGTGTGCGGGTTTATTGGCCCACAGACGTGCATCATGTGCACATGCACCAAAATCACAGTGTTGTTCTGTGCACCTGCACCCAAAATCCCATTTTGGTCTGTGCACAGGCGCTCAGTGCGCCTCTGTCTACACTGAGACCCGCGCACCTGTGCAAAAAAATACACATTGTAAGGTTTTTGTGATTTGGGGAAGGCCCCTAGCCTTCTTAAAAGTTATTTCATGCATGTTTTAAGCTGCACCACACTTAGTTCCCTCTTCATATAAAGGGATTAGTCAAAACACATAGGCACTTAGGGGGTTTTAAAATCATTATTTCCTCCTTTACTTTCATTTTTCCACATGGATGGCTTGCTTTGACTAAAAGTATAAGTTGGAATAATTTGTAATCACATAAAACTTGCATTGGGACTAGAAGTTGGATAACAATTGCTTAGTATGCTCTTCTCTCGCGCTTCCAAGCGATCTTGAGAATCATAAAAAGATTGTAGGACGATTTCATCTCCCTTAAAGACTAAAACCTTTAGGAGAGGACAACAGTCCCTCTCGGGACTCCTCTTAGTTTATTTTTTAAACACATCTTAAGATTGTAATGGGCCCATACATGCCCACATGCTACAAAGATATGATAGTGTTGAAATTTACTTTGTTAGATTAAATCACTAGGGAAGCTTAAAGGTTTTGTAACGGGCCCATACATGCCCACATGATCACAATCTAGGATAGTTTCAAAGCTTTTCTTAGATTAAATCACAATAGGGAGTTAAAGGAATAGTAAAGGACCCACATGTCCACATGCTAGTTTCCTAGGGACTTTTGAATTACGCAAGGTTGTACCAAAGGCATTTAGTTAATTAGGTAATCAACACTTGTAAGGACCAAGTGAAGTCCACATGTAGCAAGGTGACACCTAATTCATTAAAACATTGGCACACTTTCACTCATTCACACACAAAAGTCACTTATCACTCACATAGTTTTCTTCTCGAAATGTGGAGGTCAAAGTAAGTTTCCTCCAAAGGGATTCTGAAACACCCCACCCTTTTCTTGACAAAACTATCCACTCCCATTTAATTTCAACGAGGTTGGTTCACACCCCCAATCTCTCAAACAAACTACATCTAATTTTTTTCTAAAAAATCACTAAGTTTTCCTCAACAGGAGGTGCCAAAAGAAATGTTTTGGTCTAGGTAGGATTTTGGAGATAGGCATCCAAATAAATCCCTGTTATCTGGTTCTCACATTGTCAAAACAATAGAAGTTGTCAAATAGGGAATTGAAAATCCTCCAAGTCAAGTGTTCCTAACACCATAAGGCAGGGAGATACCCATGAAGGGTTGAAGGCCGAGGTCCGGGAGTTCTATGCGTCCCCCCTTGAGGCACCCACTTCTTGGACGGGATCCAGCCCATGACCCATTTCTTAGGCTGAAAATCTAAATGCCGCACTTTGACCGAGGTACCTAGTGACCAAATTTTAGGATATCTACCCAGGTGGCAATTGTGGGCTGCAATTGTACCTTGATCGGATTTTGTGTGGCTATTGGGAAATATCGCCAGCTCTTTCGAGATATGCCCCCTTTACCCCTCATTATAACTGATTAGTTCATCCTTCACTAGTTTCACTTCCGGTGACTTCAGAACCCACTATTGAGTACTATTGGAAGGTCCAGTGCTATTTGAGAGGAAGCACGTTACATTTTTTAGGACACGAGCATTTATTTTCTTTGATTCCCCACGTGGACCAAACCCACTTATCCACATATATGCTTCTTTTTAAAAACACTTTATGTATGATTCATTTCTGATTACATTTTTATTTAGATATATATTGTGTTAAGTTCAAAATTTGCAACAAAGTATCTTATTTATTTTCTCTCATCACAATTTGCACACATCCACTCAACTAGTCAGACATCATAGGGGACCCACATAACCCTCGTCATTCCAGACGCTTGCTAAATCTCCCTCCTATCTTAGGGGGAGTTCCTAGTCTTTCCAACTCATCGACACCACCTTCTCACACTCCAGTGAGTGCCACTGTCTTAGGATCATATTTGCTTGGTTCCACATTACTTGGGTTCACTTCCCAAGGTCCTGCGTCCACTCGCTCTCCTTTAAACGGAAGCGAGGGGACAACTTCCTCTCAAGGATTAAGTACCAACCCACCTAGCCCCCCTCAAGGGTCAGGATCACAAAACACTCACACCATGGTCAGAACTAATCCTCCACCAACACTCCTGATGCCATATTTGGCCTCTCTTAACATACCATATCTAAGCAAACTCACAAATGATCCTATATTGCATGAACCCACATGGCCTGCAATGCCAACCAAACTACCTTCATACATCCCCAAGTTTGAAGGAAAGGCAGGGGATGACCCTGCCAATCATGTCATGACTTTCCACCTATGGTGCTCTTCCAACGACATTATGGATGATTCCATCAGAATATGATTATTTCAATGCACACTCACTGGCCCATCAGCCAAATGGTATGTACATGAAAAATCGGGGTCCCATGCGACTTTCGAGTCCTTGGCCAAATAATTTTTGACCTTCTTCCAATTACAAATCCGCCACGATAATGGTCTTGAACTACTCTCTAATTTCAAACAAACCTCAACCACACATATTGCTGATCACATTCACGAGTGGCGTAGACGACGTAGTTTATGCAAAGAAGAAACCACCAAACAACAGTGTCTTGACTGGTTTCTCAGATCACTTGTCTCTCTCCTAAATAAGGATGTAGCTTCCACCTTCCCTCAATCAGAAGAAGAAGCCATTAGTAATTCTCAACAATACGACCTCATCTATTCACAGTCAGGGTACTTGTACACTGTACTTCCTGATGTCTCACTCAGCAGACAGATTGATTGGTAATACCACGCACCATGGTCCACAACCCCAACAACCACCAATGTATGGCACACCTCAATATCTTCTGGCATATGGGGGCACCTGTTATTACCCCCCACCCCCTTATCAACAACCATACCCTATTTCTATTCCTCCACCCATCAGTGGGCCACCGCCAACACCCCGAATACACCCACCTATCCAAACAAGTTCTGGTACCCCCTCTACCTTAGCTTATACTCTAAGTACTAGCGAAAGTGCCATGCCTTCCTATGTACCTTATGGATCACAAATCCCACAGAATCTGTACTTTCCATTCCATGGTCCTCCATAGCCCATGGCTCCCCCACACCCTCACGTTGGGGTGAATTTTGTTCAACCCTCTCCCCTTCAGCAATATCAAAAATTTGAACAGCTAAATACGGAAAATCCGACCCATCAGTCGAATAATGCCAAAAAGAAAGGGAAAAACAAGAACAATAACAACCCAGGTCCAGGCTGGAATCACCCCCAACAGAACCAACCTACTGGGGGCAACCAAAACCAAAGGAATCAGAACCCCCGGGGGGGCAATAACCATAGGCATCAAGGGAGAAATAACAATACTATTAAAACCACCTTCCCTTGTGCCCTTTGTGGTGAGTTCAGTCATTATACTCATCATTTCCCCCAAATAATTGATTTTAAATGGATGAAAGACTCAGGCAGTCTACCACATCCTCCAACACCGCCTGCCCCTCAGCAGGCCCCACAACAGTACGTGCAACAACCCCCCCCCCCCCAACC
>ML785125.1:54911-72811 GCA_009831015.1 Picea engelmannii | reverse complement strand
CCCCCCCCCCCCCCAACCATACTATAGAATCCCATTTTGCACCAGGGTGTGATAAACACCCAACAGGACATGCAGCCTACCCCACCATAGTTGGGACAATACCTCAATCCCAACAATCTCATAGATCGTACCATCCTCCTCACCAGTGAGGAAGAAATCCTTCTGCAAACATGTATTCGTCAATACCGTGCACCTGCTGAGTCTCTTCCCCTTCCCCCAGAAACAATCCTTGCACCAACGGGACCCCTGTTGGTGATTCCTTGACCTAACACAGAACCACCTCTTCGCAGCCCTCGCATCCCATTGTGCAGGAATGTCCACAACCCACAGGCTAGGGCAGCTCATAATTACAGTTTAGTTGATGACTTAGCACAATCCCCAGCTGTCATGTCAGTATTAGAAGTCCTTCAAACTTGTCCCACTCAGCGGAAATCATTACTTTCCGCCATGGGGGCAGTTGACCCCACGGATACTCGACTCATCACATTTGATCTCGACAACAGAGAACCTCAACTCCCCGCTCTAATCGCTTTTCAAATCCCAGTAAAAATTTGGAACATTACAGTTCATCGGTGCATCATCGATGAAGGAGCATCCACATGCATCATGTCCAAATCTGTATGGCAGAAACTTGGTTCCCCCAAACTCATCCCATCTTCCATTACCTTAAGAGCTTACGACGGATGACCATCATCTCCTGAAGGGCTCTTCCAAAATGTCCCTGTAGAACTCAGGGGCAAGACTATTCTCATCGACATTGAAGTTATCAATGCCCCACTCGATTATAATATCTTGTTCGATCGTAGCTACATGTACACTATGAAGGCAATTTCCTCTTTCATCTTTCTAACCTTGATGTTCCCCCACAATGGGAAGATCATCACAATTGACCAAGTTTCTCATTACGAGCCTAACCCCTCTGCCAACATCGATAACATTCTCCCTCTCATCCACATGAGTCATGACGCATACCCACTCATCGAAATGGGTCCCGGGATTTTCAAAGACCCATCATTGTTAGGAACTTACCACAACGTGCCACCGCTCCTTCATCCTTCCAATCAAGTATGTGTTGTATCATCCAACGGAACTGACATAGAGGACATGCTTCCTCCTATGGAGGCTTCTATCATCTCTGACATCCCACTAGTCCCAGAGCTCCCCCCTCATGAGACTCCTGTGAATTCGTCGACTCCACCAGGTCACTATTTCACCTCTCCCCTAGGCCATATCCTAGTTTGGGAGACAGATCCCCAAGTCATCACTCAGATCCCCTTCTTCTACCCTCCACTGGGCGTACAAGATTTCCAAGTAGTCGTAACACTTACCCTCCCTAATATGGTATTGGAAATTCCAATTTGGTATTTACATCCACCAGAGATGGTCCCTCAACCATCCCTTCCCCACCAAATGGAAGGAATCCCAATGACGATTCCCATACTCACTCTCACCATACCTCCTACACCCCCACTCACTAACCTCCCTGCCACAGCTGGGGGCAGAAGAAAGAAGAAGGAGCCCACATCTCCACTTCCCCCGCACGTCCACCCTCCTTGTGTGCTATGTGAGAAACATGGACACCCAACCAACAAATTCCCATCTTTAACTGAGTTACGTAACCTCATTCAACCCAGTCAAATACCCTCACCATTCGCCACTGTAATAAGTGTTGCTTCTATCTCCCCGAACATAAGTAGAAAAGGACTGCGAACCAAATTTTCTTGTGCCATATGTTCATAATATGGCCATTATACACACCATTGCCCAAATCTACCTCAGTTCTGACAGACATTAGTCATAGTGCGTCGAAGCTTCCAACAACCACCCAGTCCAGTTACGTCATCCTCACCAAAAATCACTGACATCCATTATGTCGCAACTTCAGTCAACGAACGCATGAGATGCCCTTTCTCTCTATGTGAATCCTTAGATCATTTTACATATCAATGTCCTATGATCATTGAATACAGGCAATGCCAAATGGCCCTAATTCAAACCCCTGCACCCCCTACAGAATCGATGGTTGACCTTGCCCCACCACTTGAGATTCTTCATATCATTTCTCCTGATCCCGAGGCACTCCCTATACCTCCATGGTTCTTGGATGACTTATCTGAGGATTTAGCCCCAAATCCCCCCAACTCTCCCATTCATTTCCCGATGGAAATTTTACATCCAACTACCACTGACACTCCTCAGTACCTTGCTATTTGGTTTATGTCGAGCGAACCATCACAATCTCATTGCATCGTTCCCCCTACTTCTTCATCACCAAAAGACAACCACACGGTGACAGTCACCGATATCGCTCTTTTAGACCCCTTGTATTCCTGCCAACTTCACTGTGACGAGGACATACTCAAGGAACTAACCACTTCCGACTACCCATGGGATGTGCTACACCACATAGTTCTCTTCTTTTCACAGGAAGCCTTCACGCCTCCTCACCAACACCCCATCTACACAGTCGAAACCAAGGATTTTATCCCACCAGGGGATATCGACTGGTTCAACAACCCCATCTCGGCCCCTGATGATTTTGAAGAAGGAAACATGGCCAACATTTCCCCGACCATCAAAATCGATATTTCCATAAAAAATGGAGTCGTCAAGGAAATCACCATTGGCACCGCTTGCACTCCTTAAGAAATCACCGCCTATAAAGCCCTCTTCCAAGAATATTGAGATATTTTTGCCTGGTCATACACAGAGATGCCTGGCCTTGATCCCTCTATTGTTGAACATCACATTGACACCTGGCCTGACATTACACCAGTCCATCAGAAACAATGACCACTACACCCATCTAAAGCAGTGGCCATTAAAGTCGAGATTGACAAATTACACATGGTTGGGTTCATCTACCCCATCGCCTATACCTCGTGGGTTTACAACCCTATACTCGTCAACAAAAAACAGGGCACTATCTGTGTCTACACAGACTTTCGCGATCTCAATCACGCATGTCCCAAAGACAACTTTCCAACGCCTTTCATCGATCAAATTATTGACAACTGCACATGCCACGAGACTCTGTCCTTCATGGATGGTTTCTCTGGTTATAATCAAATCCAAATCCACCCATCCGATCAATACAAAACCACATTCACCACCCCTTGGGGTACTTTTGCATATTGTGTCATGCCTTTTGGCCTAAAGAATGCTGGCGCAACTTTCCAACGGGCTATGACATACATTTTTCACGATCTAGCTCATATCATCCTCGCATACTTGGACAATCTCACAGTTTGATCCAAGAAACGTACCCAACATCTTGATGATTTACGGATCATCTTCCAATGGTGTCATCAGTACAACATCCACTTGAACCCCCTCAAGTGCGTGTTCTGCGTCACTGCGGGGCACCTCCTTGAATTCATTGTTTCCCATAGAGGTATTACCATGGGCCCCCTTAAAGTCCAAGCCATCACATAAATTCCACCCCCCCAAAATTTACGCCAACTCCAGAGCCTACAGGGAAAAGCTAACTTTCTACGATGATTTTTCCCAGACTGCGCCACTCGAGCACATGGGTTCCTTCACTTACTACGCCACGACATCCCATTTCACTGGGATGAACATGCCCAAAAAAGATTTGATGATCTTAAAACGGAGTTGTCTAACACCCCTTTAATTAGTTCACCCGACTATAATCACAACTATATTGTCTACATATCAGCATTAACTGTCTCAGTAGCAGGAGTTCTCGTTCAAATCAACGATGACGATCGTGAGCAGATCATTTACTACATTAGTAAAAACCTCTCAGGGCCACCCTTGAAGTATAAACATGAAGAGAAACTAGCCCTTGAAGTCATCCTCGCAGTCCAAAAACTGTATCATTACATTCTGCTTCGCACAACTAAGGTCGTAGCAGATTCCAACCCTATGCAATACTTGCTTAGTCGTCGACAAATTAATGGCAAATTTGCCCGGTGGATCATTATCATTCAGGAGTACGATCTTGAATTTTCAACACCCAAGAGCAAGAAATCTCTCGTTCTCGCCGAACTTGTCACGACCTTCCCCTTTGACACTACCAGTGCCCCCATCAATACCGACATCCTCGATGAACATCTCTTCTATATCACTTCGGATGATTCTTGGTACGGTGACCTCCTCGTCTACCTCCGAACCCAAAAGTTTGATAACCACCTCTCACGAGATGATCGCCTTCGTATTCGCCACCAGGCCCCCCGCTATCTCCTCATCGGAGATATCTTATATCAGCGAGGGGTTGACACCATACTTCGTCGATGCTTGACTATTGACGAGGCCGATAGAGTCTTGAATGACTACCATAGCGGTGCATGTGGGGGCCATCTTTCAGGAATGTCCACTACTCAGAAAATCATCCGAGGAGGTTATTTTTGGCCTACATTGTTTCACGATTGCATTCATGCCATGAAGAGATGTGAGAAATGTCATCTTTACACCAACAAAGCATGAGCACCACCTGCTCTTCTTCACCCAGTCATTACTGCTGGCCCCTTTTTTAAATGGAGCATCGACTTCATGACTTGTAATCCCCCATCCAACAATGGACACAAATACATTGTTGTCGCAGTCGATTACTTCACAAAATGGGCTGAAGCCATGCCCACCTTCATCAACACCGCTAACATTGCAGCACGTTTTTTCTTTAATCACGTCATATCCCACTTTGGAGTACCACTCCAACTAGTTTATGATCATGGGAAACATTTCGAGAATGATATTTTTTTCGAACTCTCATCTCAGTTGGGATTCTCCCATGAGTTTTCCTCACCATATTACCCTCAGTCTAATGAACAGGTTGAATTAGTTAACAAGGTCCTCAAGACCATGTTGCAATGCACAGTTAACAAACATAAGACCAATTGGCATCATATGTTATTTTCCGCGCTATGGGCTTATCGAACGACCGTGAAAACGGCCACTGGTTTCACACCATTTCATCTAGTCCATGGGCTTGAGGCCAATCTTCCCATCGAGTGAGAAATTATCACCTTACGTACCGCAGTTGATCTATTACCTGACACTGCTCCAATGGAGCAGTGATTGTTGAACTTAGAGTACCTGGATGAAGATCGTTGATCTTCATTACAAAACAATGAGGCAGACAAAAAATGGTCAAAGACCACCTTTGATCGACATGTCAACCTTCGCTCATTTCATGAAGGTGACCTCATCCTTGCTTATGATATCGCTCATGATACCCTTGGTCATGGAAAATTCGAGGCACTATGGCATCACCTCTACATTATTCAACATTGCCTCACCAAAGGTGCATACATCATGGCTTCCCCCAAAGGCCTTTCTCTCAAAGAACCCGTCAATGGATTATACTTAAAGAAATTTTACACCTAAGCGTAGCCATTCTACATTAGGTTATTTCTTTTACAGTGTTTTTAGTCTTTTTTTCCATCCCTCATGTCTAAACTATCATTTGTGCTATTGACAGATGCTTCCTCCACCGACCTACCACATCAGTTACGCCGACGACGCCAGCCGTTGGACACAAAATCTCACTTCCGTGGCTTGGGCCCTCTATAACCCCTCACATGAAATGCTCCACTCTAGCGGCATATGTTTGGGTTCAACAACCAACAACCAAGTCGAATACACTGTCGTCATTGGCCTCCTCGTCGATGCCCATCATCATTGTATTCGTCACCGTAGCGTCTTTCTTGACTCTCAACTAGTCGTCCTCCAGCTCAACAATGTGTACCATGTTCGCGATCCTTGCCTCTTTCACAAATACCTGCAAGTTAGACTTTTATCTTGACATTTTGATTTCATTACATTTACACATATTCCAAGACAATTGAATCAAATTACAGATAACTTAGCTAACATTGTGTTAGATTGGCATATATCACATCAAGATACCTCTACAAACACATAAACCATCAAAAAACTCTCACAGCATATATAGATCAGACATCATCAACACATTAAAAAACACATGTAAACATCACATAGACCCCAAAATGTATACTGATATATATATATATATATATATATATCGGTCCACAGTGCCATCAAAATGTTTACATACAAATATACAAACATCCGCAGGCCAGTGAAGCACCTCTGTACAAAACTGGTGCCACTACACCAAAATGGGCTCACCAGCCTATATACAAAATACAACCATACATAGAGCGACACTCAAGGTGCCTCTAGCGCACCAACTCTTGCCCCTCCCTCAAGCGGTGGTGCGCCACCCACTATTGGTCCCTCCGGACCGGGAGGTAACCGTTCGGTCATCGCAGCACCTACTACTGTTGCTTTCCACACCACGGCCCGCCATGTCAGCGAGAGTCCCAGACACTGCTCCAGGATGCCCTCATCCTAGATGCATGACCACATTCCCTCAAGCACGTCCTATAGCACTGCCTCCAGGCAGCGGCGAATATCCTCAAAATCTCCCCCGGCCTCCGTCGGAGGAGCCTGTGATGGCTCAGCACCAGGGTCATCAAAACAACGTCTCTTGGTTGCTCTCTCGTCACCCACTGGCCTCGCCTTGGTGTCCTCGCGCCGACGTCTCTCTCCTGTCCACGAACCTCCCCACGACGGTATCCCTGGCTCCTGGCAAGTCGGCGCCCGCGAGGTCCCACATCTTCACATGCAAACAACCAAACGATAGTATCAACATCTATACAAAATACATATGTCATGCTATCTCAAAAATAAACATATGAAACTCATAAACATACCTCGGTGATCAAACACCTCCCCTGGAGGTAACACCATGTCTGGATCACCCCGGAAGTCGACACCATAGTATGGAAACTGTAGTATAACCTACGGCATTTGCCCCCACACCTATGCCACCTCAGCTGTGAAAAAATGGTCGCCTTCACCACTGCCTCAGTCGTGGCTCTCGCGCACCAGAAGCACCCAATAAAATCCTAGGGTGCAACATCGGCACCCTCTCCAAAAACTAGGCCACCAAGATAGACCCAAAGGAAAAATCCCCTGAGTCTGTAGACTGACATCTGTCCAGCTACCCTACCATCCTGGCATGTAGCATCAACCCCTAGGAAAAATGCTCCCTGGTCAGTGCCCTCCCCATAACCCTCAGCTGACCACCACTGATCCGCTGAGTCGTGAGGGACCCATACACCCTCACAATCATCGCTGCTACACAACGATGAGCTAGAGCATCCATCGCCCCGATACTCACGACGGAGTCCCACATGTAGTTCTCCCTCAAACAGTACCTCTAGCCCAAGGTCGCTAATGACACGTCTGCAGGTAACACCAACTCTACCGGTAGGGGTGTTCCCCAAAAAGGGAGCCCATTCAGAAAGTATATGTCCTCCACCATAGTGAAGGAAATCTGCTCTCCCCGCACCATAAAGAAATGTAGATCCGGACTCCACATCCAGATCAAAAACTACAGGAGATACTCCTGTGCCCGTATCAATGGACACTCGAAGAACTTCAGCAACCCACAGGCTTCCAAAGTGGCATGAACCCCCGTCTCCTAAATAGCCATGGCATCCCTCAACTGGGACCAATCCCGCTCTCACCAGTGAACCAACATCGTGCAAAATGATCGCCTGCAACCACATAATACAATCCTAGGTCAGCCATATTGATCATAAAAAACATTAAAAAAGATAAGTTTTGCACCCGTCAGCCTTTCCCCCAAGGCACGACTGTTTAACCCATAGGTGCGCACATATGCGCGCCTGTTCATCCCACAGGTGCACACATATGCGCACCTGTTCACCCCACAAGCACGCACATAGGCATGCTTGTCCATCCCACAGGCGCACATGCATGCACGCTTGCCCACCCTATAGGGGTGCTTCCAAGCGCCCCTGTCACGAACACAGGTGCACATCATAGTGCGCCTGTCCACTACATAGTCGCACACCCATGCGCAACTGTGTAGAAAATAGGCACGCATATCATGCGTGCCTTTGACCCCCGTAAGGGCACCCCCATGCGCGGCTATCTGGATAATAGGCACGCACCCGTGCACGCATATTTCTAGATCGCCCACGCACTAGGGGGCCCACACCCATAAATCTCTATATGGCCCTTCATATAGGCCTTGCTCATAAATTAAAAACTTAATTCTATGTAGGACGATAATACTACTAACCTAAAGCTCGTTGGTCCTGAATTGGCTGCCTCGTCCTCCTGGAATCTCCAAATCTCCTTTGAATACCTCTCGTCCAGTCACTCTGGTAGCAAGTACAAATGAGGTGGCAATGTGGGCCCTACAACTATATATAGGCCTTTCCGCCAAACTTCCAAACACCATTCGAGGAGCTCCGGGTGTTTTTTTTTCGATTCGTCTTCAGCCTTAGGATCAACATCCCATCATCTACATCAAGATAGTCCCCGGACCATTTTTTATCCTTAGCCCCCGGGGCACCATTTTTTTCATACCCTATCCAGGTACGCATGCTCATGTTCAAAATTATCAAATAGATGCTTGTATGTTCGATTCTCTTCAGATATTGTTCATGTCGGGTATTTGGTTTTCATGTGTGTAGGTACTGGGTCATCATACATCAATGCTACCCCTTCAGGTATATAATCAACACTGACATGTAATCATTCCCTCTGAATCTCAATTGCATCTCCAGTCACACCCTCTGACATTTTCCTCTAGGATCCCCCATCTCCAGCTCTGGAGTACCAACACCTCCATTGCCTCTTAGGTATTGTCACCTGGTAGCACTCTCCCCCACATGAGTTGTTCCATTCATAGCACCCTTTTTCACTTTGACACTCATGTTGTTTTTCAACCCTTTAGGGATGGGAGTCCCGATAGTCTTACATCATGTCGCGAATCAGCCACATACTCCTTCTCCTCATTTTGCTAGCTTTCCCAATGGACTCCCAGATTATCTCTTCAAGGTTCTATTTTGACTGCACCTCCGTAGTATCATGAACCCTCCAATTCATCCACAATCAGTTTTCCCCTCTGCAAATTTCCCTCCATTTCACCTACCTCATACAGAAACCCATCCATGGGGTCCCCACCCTCCACCTGTTCTCCAAGCCAATTGTGCCCTACCCAACCCAACCATATTACATTGGGGCACTCGTTTCTGTATTTGTACACTCATCCCAAATTATTCTTTATTTATTTGGTAAATTGTAAAAAGCCTTTGTTTCCAACATTTACATACCTTTTTGTCGTCACCTTTGGCGACCTTCTACTCTTTTTGGCAAACGCAACCCATGTCTCCCTTGGTTGGGGCACTCCTTATCATCTACCCCTGTTAATATCGTCCATATACTCCGAGTATCCCACAGGCCACTTACCTCTGCCCTCTGAGTTTGTTCACTTTGTCCCGCCTCTGGCACAACTTATCCCATGTCTTGTTGTCCCCCTGACACTCGAACTAGTTGAACGGTTGCGGCCACTTATACTTCGCACATACCCCCAACCAAGGGCAGTCTTGAGTCTCCATACATCTTGATTTAGTCCATGTACCTCCTCAGTTCCTAACCTCACCCAATAGATTTCATGAAGCCCTTTGCTTCTTTGAGTCACATCCCCCTTTTTGTCGACATCAACATAGTTTCCAGAAGGGCGACAATATCTTGACTCTCATTACCTTTCCAATGAGTGGTCTCGGATGGCATAGGGAGAACCACAATTTCTCCCTACTGTCGTTGACCCCCGTAACATTCAACTTCAACACTTTCTCATGTTACGGTGGGTCTTACTTTGCGACTATTGCAGTTATTTCTTATATTTTCCAAAGACCTCTGAACTTGGTTGGGCTATCAATGCCTACAGAATCCGTGATATTTCTTACAGATGTCACTGCCTACTATTCAGAGTATGTTCCTCCATAGAATTTTTTTCTGCCTTTATCACGACCTCCCCCGAGGGCGCTGCAGTTATCTACATCAACACACCATTCCTTTTTGAGTTACATGACACGAGCATGGGGCATGCCCACCTCGTTTGTACACAATTTATTTTTACGCACCTTATGGAAGGTTGGGTTCTATAGGTTCCCTTCTCCCTCCAACAGGTAACTCTTAACACTTCCACTATCGCTCTCTCTTACAATGACACTCTCAGTAGAAGAAACATTGATGAATTTCGGCTATACGTATGCTCCTAACCTCATCCATCAGGGGGCATCTATTATCACTGAAATTTCATCCACAAATGGTTACAAGAATCCATCATCGTCAAATAGTTATGAGGTCACCCATGGACCAAAATTACCACAAAATCATTTCCAAAAGGTCCAAAACCATACAACCAATGATAAAATTAAAGTGTGCTATGATACACAGGGCACGCACGCACATGTGCAAAACAAAAACGCAGGAAAACTGCACATGCGCCTGATGCGCGACTGTGGTCGCTAAAAGCCGTGCACATCTAAGAATGGTGCATTTATGAGATTGTTCGGCCTCCCACCCACTTCTGGTTCAGCTTCCAAGTTGATTTGACACCCAAATATCGATTGGATCCAACTGGGTGGTTGGTCAAATACCTAAAAATGCCCTAATTAGCCTATTTTCACACTACAAGCTGGTTGCACAATACCTCAAAGAGGTGCTATAAAACAAGGCCATGGGTGCACTTCATTTTTCAAGGAATTCAATAGAAAAGTTATGTTGCTACTATTCTCTTGAGGAATCCTCTATTCTCATCAAGAGCTTGGAATTCTTTCACCATTTCATTCAAAGTTGTAAGAAGAGCTTATTTGTGGGGGTCCAAAAGCCCTCCCTTGGAGGAAGAAGGGACTCATAGTCCTCTTTCTTCTTGGTGTTTTCTTTCACTGATATAAACCTTACCATTGGTGACATGAGTCTTATTGGTTTTTTTGTTCTTATGTCCTTATGCTCACTAGTTTAGTTGTTATTTTATTTTTTAGTTTAATTCTTAGTTGTTCTTTTATATTTCTTTCTCTAACCCTTTCCCTTATAGCTGTCCTGCTTAGCTAACCCAACTAAGCTTGCAAGCACCTCTTTTTTTCTCATCTAGGTGGCAAAAGAGGCGCTACACCAACATTCCCTGTGCCCATGGATTTTTCCAAATGGCCTTGGTAGTTTCATTCACCTTAGATGCCTTAAGAGGTATTCTCTTGACACAGACTTCCACCATGGGTTGTAATCTCTTAACACCAGTAGTTGTCTCCTCAGACACACCAACCAACCTCTCCTTCATCCTATGGTCCCTCAAGGGATCCACCTTGATGATCTCCTTGATCAACCCCAAAAACCATCTGAAACTCTAGATTGGTGGTAGACTCTAGATCCAACACCTTCCCGGTCTTGGGAAACTCCTCCTTGGCATTGACCTCCTCAAGTATCAGCAACGTTGTGTCCCCACCATCATCGACGATCATATCCTGGCCATTTCCTGGACCCCAGTCGAGATCCCTTTTGGTGCACCACCAGTACTCCTACAATGTCTCCCCCTTCCAAGCGAACACCATAGCGTTGTCGTAGGCAATAGCTGCGGCAGCGTGGTCCTACATGGAAAACATATTGCAGGAACATCATCTCACCTCAACGCTTTTGTGAGAAACCATGTTGTATCATCTCTTGGATCAAGCGAATGAAACCAGGGTATAACATAATGAAGGGTGGGGATGACTACTCCTCATGCAACCTCCCGACTGTCTCCACCAGTGACTCTCTACTGATTCTAGCTCATAATTGTTGCAAGGTCTCATGATGGATGGTTTTCACTCAACCTCGTGCTTAACAGAACAACTCCTTGTACCTCCCACATTTCCATCAGAATTCTTCAACATGTGGATACGACTATCGCTTGGAATCTCGACTCCTCACACATTCTAACTCAGTGCCTACACATTCTCTCTTACAACTTCTACACATCCTCCAACATTCTCTCTGCATAAATCTCCTTAAGCCATGCCCCATGACCTTCTGACTCCATGCCTCTGTGATCCCTAACAACTACCACTTCTTATAGCATTAGCTCCTCGACCATCACCACCATATCAAGCAACAAATCAACCTCTCGAGCCTTACACCCAGATCCAGTCTTCATGGCCTCTGGTCAAACCAATGATTTTCAGCTTCACTGGATCGGGTACCTCCTCCGTGGCCTCCATCGATGCAGCCTCACACCTCATGCAGTGGCACACCCTCATCATCCTCGGACTCATGGAAAACACATATCTGAGCATTCTTCTTCGACGCTGATCCACGCACAGGTCACACTTTTATGATCCACGGGCATGGTTTATGATCAGTTCCCTTAATTGGATTCCACAACCACAGGAAGATATTGGTAATCAATGAATACGAATTTGGGTTCGCAATGGAAGAATCAAAGGGCCATTGCTCGAGCATTGAGATGAATATTGAATGTGTTGAGAAATTCTTCGACCATAGGTACTACGAAATGAATTTCATATAGTGTAGGAATGTTGGGAGCTACAACAGACACCAGAGGATGCTTTAATCCATGACCTCTAATTTGACCTCGACCAATAAAACAACCACCATGAGCTACAAATCTCTGAGGTTCAAAATGGGTAGGGGCATGAACCAATAGAACCCTTCCACCCTGTGCACTACCACGACCACGACCACGACCACGACTATCACAATAAGGCTTATCTATGCGCCTACCATAGATTTCTTCTAGATAAGGAGGTCCACGTGAAAAAATCCTTGACACTCCTCATGGAGGTGCATTGTCTGAATAACTTCCAAACCCATGATTTGCATAACTATCTCTATAGGATGAATTCCTTTCAGCAGCAGAATGAGTAGAAAAAATTAGGAGCTGGTCGACTTGAACGCACTTGACGATCATCATACAGTTCATCTTTCCTTCCATAGTCCAAGCAGTGGAAATATAGAGATTGATATTAATGGAGATCACAACATCTTCAATGTTCACAAGACCACTCATTTGGCTCTGCACATATCCACATGGATCTTTCTCATGCTTAGAAACTACATCCCACGACCCTCAACACATGGGCCTCTTCTATTGCGTCTGGCATGCTGACAAGAACGAAGTCCAGGCCCATCTTATCGACAAGCTCGCTTCTCTGATTGGAACCGTTGAACTCACCCTCAAACATGTACGATCTGGCTACCGAGATCCTCCATGCAGGATATTTGTTCTTTCTCTGTAAAACTACCACTAGTTTGTTCTGCAACTTCACACACCTACAGAGAAATCAACACACGATGATAGCATTTTATCTCACCTCGAAGCTCGGATACCACTTGTGGAAGCCCACAGTCAACAATACAATAGAAACACATAGGCCATAAAATAATCACACAAGAAAACAAAGATTTACGTGGTAAAACCCTCCTTCACCTTACGAGGGAAACATCCACGAGACAATGGCAATAGTTTGATTATCAAGGAAAAAAATAGGAGATTACAATCATGTTGGCAATGGGAAACCCTGGAGAGGGATAGAAGCCCTTGCTCATTGAATACCTCTGAGGCATTCACATTTATACAATTCTCTCCACAGTTACATGAAACAGACTAAATTAAATGCATCCTTAACTTGGACTGATTAGCCTCAACCGAAACCTAAATAATAGGGATCTACAGGATGACAATATCCAAAAGAATTGGAAATTGGTTGTCACCGTTTCAATAATCTACTTAATTCCTATGAGATCCTTTTCTACATATAATCCCAAATAAACACTTTGTTCATAAGAATTAACCACATAAAAACCTTGGATTTTAACTAAAACTTAAACTTCCACACAAACAATATCGAAACATTACTCCAAATCATAAACACCATCTTAAACAATATTGAAACATCACTCCAAATCCTAAACACCATCTTCTTTCCTCATTTATAACCCAATTCTGGAAATGTGTTTCTTTATTTAAATTCCTAGAACACACTAAATCATCCTCCATGTCCTTTATTCTAACATGACTTACTCATAGAGAGAGAATATATCTCTCCCAAAACAAACTAGTTAAAACAAGGTTGTGTGGTAGCGTAGTCCCTGTTGGGTTGAATTGGGATAGGAAAAAGTAGCGGAGGCACATGGAAATTGCAGTGGAGATGTGGAAAAAATCATGAAGCACGGGTGGTATCCATGCAGTAAATGACACGTGGCCTCTAGAGCCCCATTTATTTTTTGAAAGTATATAACAAAATACAATTTGTGCATAGTGGAAGATAAAAATTTATGACGACACAAATATGAAAGGAGATAAAAAATAAGTTTAGTTTGAAATATATTAAATAAGTTACATGTTCCTAGAAATTTAAATGCATTTGTCATATAGACTAGTGAAAGATAAAAATGTATGAGGACATAATTATAAAAGGAGATAAAAAACAATTTTATTTGAAATATATCAAAAAATAAAAGTTTGTTACATATTCCTGGAAATTTCAATGCGTTTTTCATATAGACTGGGATTGGGGCTCCCGTAGACCATAAGAGAAATATGTACAAGAAACAGGATTGTAGAAAGAAGAAGTGGGCGATGGTAGAGTGCAATACCTGAAAAATAAATAAATTTAAAGGTATCAGTCTTTGGCTAGACATTTCTATTTAAAAAAGTGGAATAATTGGGTTGATAAACAAAGAAGGATGTGATCAATAGACTTACAGTGATGGTACATATGACCCCTTTTGCTATTTTCTTGCGGATGCCTTTTCATTGATGTCATCGACGACTGCTGAAATCATGGAAACTGCCTGTTTCCTTTCGTCGATGGCCTGCTTCAATTCCCTTTCGAGCCATTCTTCAATGTATCTTCTCATTGGGGTGGCGTTGATCTCATTTTGGATTTTTATGTTGAAAAGTTTGTTTTCTAATTCCCCAAAGTCGATAGAAATATTACACAAAGCCTGATCAATTTCCTCATTATGTACTGAATAGTCGACTAGCCAGTCGTCGACGTCATCTTGACCATATTAAAGGATGCTGTAAAACATTTCCAAAGACAATGCCTTAAACATATCAACCCGTTTATCGAAGTCTTGCCTAGTTAAGGACAAGGAGTTGACGATTAAGTTGGGGTCTTGGAAGTCGTTGGTCCTTCCGGCTAAGTTTATTCTGGACAACTTTGTGAATAGTTTTTCTTTATTTGATATGTCTTGTTCACATGACTGAACAATGAGATGCAAGTTCTTCACTTTTGCTTTGTAGCATGCATTTAACTGACCAATCCAGTTTTTGGATGGAAGATAGTGTTGTCTTCTTCTTGTTTCTGTCATGTTGTTGACAACGGTGCCAAAATAAAGGACCATGTTTAAATAGAAATTTTCTTCATCTTTTAACTCTGCCTGCAAATGTTCGAGAAAATTATGTGCCCTGGTTCCAAGGGAAGTCATGGTTTGTGATGTTTCCCATGCCTCAGTAACCAGTTCCATTATTTTCTTGATATTACTTTCCACATATCCTCTACAGGATGCGAGGAGGTTGGAGAATCCTTTTAACTTGGTTGTAGGGGTGGCAGGCATGGCTATTGCCAAAGGATTGGCAAGCAATGGAATAGGAATCAAAGCCTCTTCCAATTCCTTGACCCAGTCCTTCAGTCTGGCATTTTCAGCCTCGATGCCTCCAATGGAATCATGAAGTGCATCTCCACTCGCTATGTGAAGTTGACAGATTTGCGACGACCGCATGTTCGCAAGTTTAACCACTGAACGATATTTTCCTTTCTTATTTTTTACAATTTGTTTTTCAATAATCAATTTTTTGGACTGGTTGTCAAAAACAATGCTTTGGAACACTAAAGATTCATCTTCGTCAAAATTTTAGGTATTAGATATGTCCATTGGACGAATATGCTGGATCACGTCTTCAGGATGATCAAGGTAGCGAAGTACGCTATCCAGATCAGTCTCAAGTTCCATGTTCTTACTCTGAATTTCGGGCTCTTCTGCCCATCCCACATTTTTTTTTCTCTTCTTATCTACTAGAAGCTTGTGAGAACTATCAGTTTTAGAGTGAGGAGGGTTGTTATCTCCTCCTTCGTTTGAAGAACTCTGAGTTTCTTTGTTGTTGTGGTGGGACGTTGGAGCGATGCTCCAGGATGTCGTACTTTTGGGAGTGTTATTCTCCGATTGAAAAATCTTGTCACCGAGGCCTTTTCCCTATTGCCTGTACAATTTAGTGTTGCTTTGCATTGTGTCTAGGTTGTCGGCATCAGAAGCAAGAGCATTTCCGCCAGTGTCTCTGTTTTCGGTCAGGTGTTTTTTGAAAAAACAATTGTTGAAGCCAAGTGTTTGTAAATGTTGTAGAAAAAATTTATTAGGGTCGAACCCTCTTAGGCTTTCAGTATATATCAGGTTCAAGTTGCTAGAATGTGCTTCGAATTCGTCAATTTTGTTGATGTTCTTCAACACGAAGTCCCCGACTTTCCAAGGTAGAGGAATAAACTATTTTTTTCTCTTCTCTTGGAATAGATGAAACTAGTAGTTGTATTGCCGTGTTACTTTTGTAACAAACATTATGTCCATAATGTGACATGGAAGGAGAACAATTTTTTCCCTAGAGCTAAAAATCCTTATCACAGTGTAATTATCCAAATGTTCAAGTGTCCCCTTCCTGTCCAAAAACCTGGTTGCCTGTTCAAATATGCGGGGAGCATCTTCTCCTAACAACAAAACTTTGAAAATAGACACAAAGACATTAAAAACATCATAAAAATAGTGGGAAGCCTTATGCTTCGACAAGGCCTAGTACCAGAACGTTACTGGGTCGAATTCCCAGTTGACATTCTTGGACAGAGACAGTTATGGAAACTGGCAGCAATGTGTTATCACAAAAACTAAGTAGGATGACATATAAAATTTATTTCCCCTTTTGAAGCTTAACAATTGGGAACATATTTCATGGGAAATTAACTTGCCCCAATAAAAAATGGCTTGTTCCTTGACAGTGAAATACAAAATATAAAGAGCCATCCGAGAAATAGTTGTTGTGAACTGTTGTCCCGTTATTCTTGTAAACAACCACACAATTTCGCAGAATGGATTTCTAAATGAACTAACCTGCAAGCTTGTGATATCTTCAGGAACTACCATCGGGTATTCCAATAAATTGGGCAAGAGGCCCAACCCGTTATTATGCTTTGCTAGGACCTGTTTGGAATCTTCTCCTTTGAATGTCAATGTTGTCTTTGACAATCTTAACATCTGGTAGAAGACCTGAGGTGACAAAGAAACAAAAGAGACGTCCCGTAGTGGAATAATTCTTTTTTCTGAAATAAATTTATCGGCGCACCAAGAGACCAGCTCCTTACAGTCAAAAACTTCAGGGACACAGCCTACACGAGAAATCCCAGAGGTCAAAATTACTTTGTTCTAGGTGACAGGGGTTGAGTAATAAGAATATTCCCTAGACCACTGGAATTTCTAGGTCATGTGCCCGAATAGGTTCACTGTATCTCCATAGAAATGTTGTCAAGCTGATGCCATAGGTTTATGAGAACTTTAATTTTCTCCAGAAGATGGTTGAAATGAACAGTTGGAGCCGATAATATAACTCTCCGCAAAATCTTGGTTAAATGCTTATGAATGGGAAAGCTCCTCTAGCCTTTCACTGATTAATGGAAATATATATGGGTGATGCATGATGAATTGTTAGCAGTAAATCTCAATTATTGCATATTTATAAGTGTGAAGGTGGCGGGTAGGATGAAGAGCAATTAAGGATTGGAGGTTTCATGAACATGCCAAGCCGACGATGTGCGAACGACATTTCATGATTTTGAAATCAACACTCGGAAGGGATAATATAACCCTCCTCAAATCTTGGTTTAATTCATATTAATAGGAGATATCCTCAAGCCTTTCACCCATCAATGAGACCCCTTTGTTTGTGGGACAAGGGACCCCCCTCCGCCCAGTGATTTGACTGGTAAAGTCTACGGAGGTATACATACCCTACCCCCCTCTGGATTTGAACTTGTGACCTCTTAAGAGGA
>ML785125.1:0-54780 GCA_009831015.1 Picea engelmannii | reverse complement strand
AGAGAGAGAGAGAGAGAGATTAAAACATGTTTTTATTATAGACAAGTGTGAAGGTCACAGAGATGGGGGAGAGCAAGGAACGAATGGCAAGGTCTGAAAAGAGGTTGGATGGGATTCAAAATAAGGTTACCGGGGATACTTAGGAGAGGCGAGTGTCCCACTGTCAAATTTTATGTTTCAGAATTTTTGACTGCAAAACATGTAAAACAGAAGAGAGCATGATGGGGTAGTTCAGCGTCTGGTTTGTATATTTGTGGAATTCCGGGAAAGTGGCTAAGTATGGAATAGGGAAACAATCGGTCAGACTCATTTTCAGAATCAAGGATTGAATATTTCACGAACGGACCAACCCGACGATGCGCAACTGAAATTCCATGATGTTTGAAATTAACACTCGAAAGGGATAATATAACCATCCAGAAATTTTGGTTTTATGCGTATTAATGGGAGATTTCCTCAAATCCCGGTTTAGCATTAACGCTTTCAAATTGCATACTTAGAAATAAGATCTTATATATAATTGGTAATTTCTAATTACAAAAGGGCACGGGCACAGGAAGCCACAATTAGGAATTGGATATTTCTTGAACCCTCCAACCTGACGATCCACAGAAGAAATTCAAAGAAATGGCGAAGTATGGAAAGCGGATGGACGTGCTTAAAAATGGGGTGACAATAGTTCTACAGGAGACTTGAGGACCCAGTGGTCAAATTGTATGTCTCAGAAGTTTTCAGTGCAAAATGTACTATATATATATAAACATTTTTTTATTATAGACAAGTGCGAAGGTCACAGAGATGAGGGAGAGAAAGGAACAAATGGAAAGGTCTGAAAAGTGGTCGGATGAGATTCAAAATAGGGTTACGGGGGATACTCAGGAGAGGCGAGTGTCCCATGGTCAAAATTTATGTATCAGAATTTTTTACTCCAAAACGTGGAAAACAGAAGAGAGCATGATGGGGCAGTTCAACGGCCAATTTGTATATTTGTGAAATTCTGGGAAAGTGGCTAAGTATGGAATAGGGAAACGATTGGTCAGACTCATTTTCGGAATTGAGGATTGAATATTTTGTGAACGAACCAACTCGACAACACGCAAATGACATTCCATGATGTTTGAAATTAACAATGGGAAGGGATAATATAACCATCTAGAAATTTTGGTTTTATGCGTATTAATGGGAGATTTTCTCAAATCCTAGTTTAGCATTAACGCTTACTAATTGCATACTTAGAAATAAGATCTTATATATAATTTATAATTGCTAATTGCAAAAGGGTGTGAGCACAGGAAACATCGATTAGGAATTGGATATTTCTTGAACCCGCCAACACAACGATCCATGAAAGAAATTCGAAGAAATGGCGAAGTATGTAAAGTGGACAGACGAGCTTCAAAATGGGGTGAAAATAGTTCCACATGAGACGTGAGGATCTGACAGTCAAATTTTATGTCTCGGAAGCTTTCGGTGAAAAATGTGTATCATGGAAGAGGGCATGATAGGTATACTATAATACGGAAGATGATATGATCTGACTCCGGTTGTAAATTTGTATATCGCGGAAGTCACGGTACTGTTCATAGGTCATGGAACAATAGAAGTCCAATATAGAGCTTGCCTACTGGGAATCCACGGTCAGAGAAGTGACTGGGTATGGAATGGGGAAGCAGTCGGTCGGTGTCATGATATAAGAGAACGAATGAAAATGTGAACCCGCAAGTCCGCCTACCCGCGCAGCTAGAAATTTTTGAAAAAAAAAAAAAGTGACGAGAAAGATAAAGTTCAAGGAAAAGAGAAACGGATATTTGGCTAAGCATAGAAGACAAAAAAGAAGGGCTAATATATTCACATCTGTAATAGATATCCCATTTCCTGGCAAGATATATACTTGGAAAGAAGTGCGGCGGTGGCGGGCACAGAAAACAGTGACTAGGAATATGATCCATGAAAGAAATTGCAAGAAATGGCCATGGAAAGCGGTCAGACAGGTTTCAAAATAGGATGACAAGGATTCCCGAGGAAACATGAGGCCCCGCCAGTCAAATTGTATTGATTGGAAATTTTGAGTGCATACTGTGTAACACGAAAGAGGGGTTGATGTAGGAAAAATGATTAAGTGACGAGAAAGATAAAGTACAGGGAAAAGAGAAAATGAAATTTGGTTAAGTATAGAAAATGGAAAAGAAGGGCTAATATATTCACATATGTAATAGATATTTCATTTCCTGGCAAGATCTTTTATGCATGTTTCTAGAGAATTTATATACTTATTGCATATACTTGGAAAGAAGAACGGAGGTGGCGGGAAAAGAAAACAACGACTAGGAATTGGAAATTGTCTGAAACCGCCAACCCGACAATCTGCGAAAGAGATTGCAAGAAATGGCCATGGAAAGTGGGCAGACGGCCATCAAAATACGCTGACAAGGGTCCTGGAGGAGACATGAGGGCCCGAAGTTCAAATTAGCATTGATTGGAAATTTTAGTGCATACTGTGTAACACGAAAGAGGGCTGATGTAGGAGTCCAGAAGTCAATTTCTATATATTGGAAGCAGGGGGGATTGTTTGCAGGTCAATGAATACTATAAGTGCAGTTCGAATGTCTGGGAATCCGCAAGTGAAAAAATTTAGGTACATATGGAACTGGAGGCGCGAAAGAGATTCCAAGAAATGGAGAAATATGGAAAGCGGACAAAGGGGCTTCAAAACGGGGTTATAATAGGTTCCCAGGAGACGTGAGGACTTGAAGGTCAAATTGCAGGTCTCAGAAATTTCGTGTGAAAACTTTATATCATGGAAGAGGGTATGATGTGGGAGTGTGAGATATTTAGATCTCATTATAGATATTGCACATTCATAAGATTGTTCAGTCTAAAAATGATATCAAATTGTTTGATGCAAAGGTCGATGCGTGTTTCTCTATGGAACCTTGTAAGATCTTGCTTGTGGCCTGTTTGGAGTTTACTTGGTTCTTGGTTGTATGATTCATCTGTCAATTTGTATATCATGGAACTCTGAGTGTTGTTTGCAGGACACAGAACAATATAATTGCAATTTTTTAGCCAGCCAACCCGCAAGTCCGCCTGTCAATTTGTATAGCATAGAACTCTGGGTGTTGTTTGTAGGACACAAAACTATAGAGGACATGCTTTTCCCTTTAATATAACCTCTGACTCAAATGTAGTATGTGGCTCGTTTTAGCACTTTTCCATTCGTAAACAATCGCAATCTTGAGCCCGCCAACCCTAGAGTCTGTCTTTCAATTTGTATATCGCAGAACTCTGAGTGTTGTTTGGAGGAAACAAAACAATAGAAGTGAAATGTTGATCCATCTAATCCGCAAATCCACCTGTCAATTTATATATCGTGTAAACATGGGTGCTTCTTGTAGGACACAGAACAATAGAGGCCCAATTCTGAGCTCGTCAGCCTAAGAACCCTTGATCCAAAAAGTGGCTAAGTATGGAATGAGGGATCCGTACATGAGGGAACCCTTGTCAGCCTATTTTGAAACCCGTGGCGGAGGTCCGGGTGCTGTTTGCAGGCGACAGAACAATGGAAGTTCAATATAGAGCCCGGGTGTCCGAGAATTCGTGATATGAAAAGTGCCTAGGCATCGAATGGCTACTGGTTGGTTGGAGTCACATTTTCGGAAAAAAAACGACTAAGTAAAGAGAAAGAGAGAGTAGAGGGGAAAAAGAAACCAAAATTTGGTCAAGTATAGAAGAGGGAAAAGAAGGTCTAATATATTCAAATCTGAAATAGATATTCCATTTCCTGGCAAGATCTTTTCTGTATGTTGTTGGATAAGTTGTATACATATTGCATATACTTGGAAAGAAATCTGAAGGTAGCAGGCACAAGAAACAACATCTAGAAATTTGAAATTTCCTGAACCCAAGAACTCGATGATTTTCCAAAGAGATGTCAAGAAATTGTCAAGTGTGGAAAGCGGTCGGACGAGCTTCAAAATAGGGTGAGGGGTTCCCAAGGAGCCGTAAGGCCCCGAGTGTCAAATTGTATATATTGGAACATTTTGGTGCCAAATGTGTAACGCGGAGGAGGGGATGATGTGGGAGTCTAGAAGTAAATATACATATCGTAGAATCCAGAGTACTATTTGCAGGTCATAGAACAATGGAAAGTGCAATTTAGACAAAGGGGGAGCGCTCGTTCGAAACACACGAATCTGCCAACCCGCCCAGCAAGGCATTTTCAGAAAAAAAATGATTAAGTAACCAGAAAGAGAAACTACAGGGGATAAAAGAGTGGAAAATAGAAAATCAGAGGGCAATTTTTGTAAGTGTGAATTGGTTTCAAACAAGCCCCATTGTTGCAAAACCATCATTTTCTAGTAATTGTCAGCAAATGCTTTGTTGAAGATTAGATTTTATTGCAACTTGTGGGTGTAAGTGTGTTCTTGATACATTATTCCATGACTGTAAAATATTAACTTAAGTATCAAACTTCTTTCATTATGGGTTGTTAGAATTAAAGATTAATAATTGCATATTTAGAAATAAGAATGAAGATCTTGCTGCAACAATGTGATTTGGTATTGCTATGTTCTATCTGCATTACGAATAGAATTAAACGTTGGTTTGAAACTGTGTGTAATTCATTTTTTGATTGCATAAAATCCTGATGGATCGACATAGTACATTGTCATATAATTGTTAGATGCTCCATTTTAGAACAAATTACCTAAGCAAATACAATATCGAAGAACTATGAGAGTACCGAACCATGCTAATGAGAAGAGGCATTAAATCCAGAAAATAAGCAGCAACCAACACTCCAAGGAATTTTTTTTTAATAACAAATCCATTTAAAAAAAAAATACTGAGCACTGTATATCTATCCTTAGAAATTGGACCCATTTCTTTGGGCCAAAACATTGAACATATCTGCCACAAATATAGGCACAGGATCCACAACATGTAGGAGCCATCGAGATGCTCTTCATCATGTATACAAAACTGATTACCATGCCTTTTTTTTAAGGAAATCCTTGCAGTTTTCTCCTCGATGGATCATCATGTGGTAAAATTGATAGTTCTTAGAAGCTTCCCATGAGGAAGAAGATGAAAAACATTGTAGGGAAAATGGAATAGCTCTTAATTGAAAGTTAGGAAACACCAAGAAACTGCCTCTCCACAGTTGAAAACTTCAGGGACACAGGTTGCACGTGCAATTCCAAAGGCCCAAATTAGTCCATTCTGGGTGGAAGGAGATGACTAGTAGGAATATGCCTTGCACCAGTGGGAGTTCTGGTCCTCATTCCCTAAGATTTTAATTATATATCCAGATAACAGGACAATAGTCCCGCAATTGAATAGTTTTTTGGCTTGAAATATATCTCTGGGAGCATCAACATATCGTTTCCTTACAGTGAAAGAATTCCACCCAGAACATACTAATTTGGACCTATGGAATTCCTACTTTCGAGCTGCAAAGTGGCTATTGCATTCAACATCAGTTTCTTTTCTGAAACTCTTTCTTTTGGTGTTGTCAGGACTGCCATCGCTGAGCCGGGAAGTCCCGCCCGTTATGGTTGATTTCAATTTGGGTGCAGGAGTGGGAACAATGTCTGCATTCCATCATCCATTATCGTATCATTGTCAATCAGATCATCTTCTTCAATCTTGGAATCCATGGCATCAACCTCTGTGCCAACCATCAACGCAACTGGGAAGGTTCTCTGAGCAGGTAGGGTTGCCTTGGAATTCTTTGGCTTGAAATATGTCTCTCAGTGTACCAAGGGACCATCTCCTTTTTTTCTCCTGAGCGGAGGGAGATGAGTAGTAAGAATATGCCCAGGAATACTAGAATCTCTAGCCATCATGCCCAAGGGTGTTTACTGTATCTGGACATAACTGCTGCCACAAGTTAACGAGAATTTATGTTTGCTCCAGATGATGTTTGAAATGAAAATTGGGGAGGGATAATATAACCCTCTGCAAATATAGTTTAATGCATATCAACGAAAGATCTCCTCGAGCCTTTCGTTGATCAATGACAATCTCTAGGGTTTGTGCGTAATGAGTTGTTAATATTAAAGCTCACTAATTGCATATTTAGAAAAAAGTGTAAAGGTAGTGGTGATGGCGAAGAGAGATTAAGAATTAGATATTTCTTAAAGGCGCCAAGCGGTCGATGCATGAAAGAGATTTCATCATGTTTGAAATGAATACTTGGAAAGGATAACATTCTTCTCTGCAAATCTTGGTTTAATTCGTAGTAATGACAAATCTTCTCCGGCCTTCCAGAAATTAATGACAATCTTAACGGTTCTTGCACGATGAACTACTAGCATTAATTCTTAATAATTGCATATCTAGAAAGAAGTACAAAGGTAGCGGGGATGGCGAAGAGAGACCAAGCATTGTACATTTCCTCCACCTGCTAACCTGTGAAACAGATTCGAAGAAATGCTCAAGTATGGAAAGCAGTCGGGCGGGTTACAAACAAATGGTCACATGATATACCCTGGAGACGTGAGGGGCCGATGGTCAAATTGTATCTTAGTGACATATTTTGGCCATCAATTTGTATATTGAGAAATTTCGGGTGTTGTTTGTACATAGGGGAACAGTGGAAGCACAATGTTGAGAGGGAAATTTGTATATTGCATAACTTCGGGTGTTGTATATAAAAGCATGAGATATTCAGAAAAAGGACCAAGTAAACAAAAAGTGAAAGAAAATGAGATGAAGGGGAATTTGTTTGCTAATTTATAAATCGCAGAAGTCTGGGTGTTGTTTGCAGGCGACGGAATAATGGAAACGCAATGTTGAACCCGCCTATGAGGGAACCCGTGATTCAAAAAGTTTGTTCAATATGAAATGGGGAAGCAGTCGGTCGGGATGGTGATATAAAAGTAACAATGGAAATTTGAAGACGTTAATCCACCAAATCCCACACCTAGACATTTTCCGAAAAATGAGTAAGTAACTAGAAAGGGAAAGCAGAGGGCAAAAAAGAAAGCGGATAGCAATTTTTGAAAGCGGGAATCACTATAAGAAAGCCCCCTTTATGGTCTTAATAGTAACTATGAATTGCATTAAACATGTTAACAGGTTCTTCAATCAAGTAATATATACAACGAGCGATGTTTATAGTTTCTAGGATCTGTTTGTATAAGAGAAGCATCCAAAAGTTACAAGAAAATCAATTTTGGATGTTTAAGTAAATTTTTTGTACTATTAGCTTCACCGAAAGTATAACAACAACGAATTTGAATTTTAATGTACTCTTTTTCATATGATTGTTCCATTAGACTTTGCATAGTATATACTCCTTTATTTCAATTTGTTTTCTAATTTGTATATCGCAGAAGTCCGGGTGTTGTTTGTAGGTGGCGGAACAATGGAAACACAATGTTGAACCCACCTATCCGGTAACTTGCCTATTCAAAAACCCGCGATCCAAAATTTTTGTACAATATGAAATGGGGAAGCGGTCGGTCGGGCTGGTGATATAAAAGTAAGTGAGAATCTGAAGATGTGAATATGCCAACTTCCACACCTAGAAATTTTTTGAAAAACGAGTAATACATACTAAATATGTACTTTTATAAAGTATGAACATGAGATTTTATAGAGCATGTACGAATCCCTCATTCCATACTTAGCCATGTTTTGGATTGCGGGTTCTCGGGCTGACAGGCTCAAAATTGGGCCTCTATTTTTTTGTGTTCTACAAATAACACCCATAGTTCTGCGATATAAAAATTGATAGGACGACTTGCGGGCTGGTTGGCTCAACATTGCACTTCTATTGTTCCGTGTCCTCCAAACAACACTCAAAGTTCCGCGATATTCAAATTGACAGACATACTCCAGGGATGGCGGGCTTAATATTCCGATTGTTTACGGATGGTGATCCCTATCAACTATCTAACATTATCTAAAAACATTATTTTCAAATACTAAATAATTAATATTAAATATTGATATTGTACAATTTAATTGCATAAAATTATTAAAGGATGTTAAATCTCTTATTTAAAAAAAAAATGAAGTAAACAAAACAAAGTTTTTTTAAATTCTATCACCGCAAGTATAACAAGGACCAATTTCAATTTTAAGGGCCTCTTGTTGATATGATAGCTCCATTGGAATTCACACAGTATATATTCATTTATGTCAAATTATTCCAGGAGATTAATTTTACCAAGTTCATCGATCAAAGAAAAGTGCTAAAACGAGCCAGATATTACATTTGTGTCACAGAGGTTATATTAAAGGGAAAAACATGTCCTCTATAGTTTCGTGTCCTGTAAACAACACCCAGAGTTCTGCGCTATACAAATTGACAGACGGACTTACGAGCTCGTTGGCTAAAAAATTGCAATTCTATTGTTTCGTGTCCTCCAAAAAAAACTTGGAGTTCCGTGATATACAAATTGACAGATGAAGCATATAACCAATAACAAAGTAAAATCCAAACAGGCCGCAAGAAATATCCCACAAGGTTCCATAGAGCAGCATGCATCAACCTTTGCATCAAACAATTTGATATCATTTTTTGACCGAACAATCTTATGTGCATGCAATCTCTATTGCGAGATCTGAATATCTCAAGTTGATGTTTCAATCCATGCCGAGTTCCTTTTTTTTTCAATTAGGGCATCGAGAAAATGAAGATACGATACCATAAATGTATAGTTGGAGAGAAATTTTTATTTTATTTGAGCACCCAAAAGAAAATTGCAGAAATCATGTCATGTCTAAATAGTTGAAAAAAAATTGTCGAACTTGGACACCCAAAAAACGTGAAGGATCCTCCATCAAAGCAACAACCACCCACCATGTTTTTATTTATTTATTTGCACACCGAAAAAAATATGCAAAATCCTCACTGGAAGAGGCAAGAAAACATCAAAATAACAACATCGATTGCATTTGTAATTAGATTCTCAAGGACTCGAGTCCGACGAACATTCATCTGGGTGTTGAATAAATATTGCAGAGACACATTGCAAAATTCTTACTGGGAGATGCAATAAAACATCAAAATAACAACATCGATTGCATTTGTAATTAGATTCTAGAGTACTGGAGTCCGACGAACATTCATCTGGGTGTTAAGAAATATTACAGAGACACATGAGATATTTTTGTTTCCTTCCAAAGCTCGATATGATTTTTTTCTTGTTTTTTTTTTTTTTTCTTCAGTCAATATGCAATATTGCATTGTCCTCATTTAAGGTAAATTTGTTGTGTATCCGAAAGTCACACAACATGTAGACATTGCTTGCCTTTTTATGTAATTATGCTTCATACGACAATTCTGCTAACCCAGGAAGCACATCTTGTAACAAAGGCTGCCTAATTGTACAATGCACGGTTGTGTTGCCCATGGTTTGGATGGCAGCATTGAGGCAATGTCCATATATATATGGAAATTTTTCACTGCATCGCAGTCAATCAATTGTATCATCACTTATCAAAGCAGAATCAGAAGGAGGAGAGTTTCATTTTGCACATACATGCTCAAAGGGGGTTGAGTACGCATTCGTTGCAACCAAAACACCTTCAACCTGGAAACGCGAGCATAGGAATTTATACACTGAACAATATAATACACAACTGCACCCCCCTAATGTATATCGGGATACAAACCACAGAAATTTAGTGAAGGCTATTTATCGAGATACTTGGTGGGTACCTATGCATGTTCAAGGCTTCCCTCGTGAGGAAAATACAGAAGTGCCTTTGGGAATAGGAAAAACAAAAGGACTATGAGAATGCCAATGGAATGACCTATAAACCTAAAAGTGCCCTTATTACGTAGAGTAAAGGAGGCCAGTACAATGGAGGGTCATGCCCATGTGAGGGGGATGAGTTGGCATGTTCCTATCGGCCAAAGGGTCAAGTGAAACCATCGTTTTTCGCATTCACACGGGAATTCATTAAAGGTCGGACCAGAGCTTTACTCACACCTGTCGAGATTTTGACCTCACACTAAAGGCACATGAACTAAGGAGGGTCCCCTCCCGACTTGACCAGCTAGAAATTGTGAACCATATCTGTGGTGAGACCTGCCATCATCTCATCCAAAGAGAACCATCATGCAGTTGAGACATCACACAGTTTAATTCGGGTTAAGTGAATTGGTTTGGATGGAGCCTCACAGTTATAAGCTCTTATATAAATAGCGACTCACAGATCAATGATCAACCATGGGACTTAGTTTGGAAGCATGGAATTTAAAGAACAATGCTAGTACTTAGGTTAAGCCTACAACCTTTTTTTCTAGGGTAATATAATACACTGAACAATATAATACATAACTGCATACTAAAGAAACACACTAAGAAACACACTTTTACCTAACGACACATTATACCAAGTAGAACTTAACTAACTCCTAAGTGTCTAAATATCCTAACATCCCCCCTTAAGAACAACTTGTGATAGGATTGAAGGATTTACAATGGTGACACAATAGGAGAAGGAAGGAGGGATTAGAGCTTATCCCCCCTTAATGAAAACTTCCTGAGCTCCTAACATAGATCGAAGTTTGGAAAATTTCGCTTCTGTAGGAGACTTTGTGAAAATGTCTGCAACTTGATCTTCTGTAGAGCAAAAGAGAACTTCAATAAATTGATCATGAATGAGCTTTCTGATGTAGTGAATGTGTATCTCGATGTGTTTGCTACACTGATGTTGAACTGGGTCTTTGGAGAGCTTGATGGCACTCTGATTGTTGCACCAAAGGTTGGTCAAATGCTGCTGCTGGAATCCAAACTATGAAAGGATATGTCGAAGCTACAAGGCTTCCTGACTTTCATTTACTGTTGCTTGGTACTCTTCTTCTACTGAGGAAAGTGCAATAGCCTGATGTTTCTTACAGGCCCAAGTAATAGGTCCTGAACCAAGGCTAAAAACATAACCCACAGTAGACTTCCGATCATCAGGGTCGTCGGACCAATCTGAATCAGTGAAACCAACCAATAAAGGAGTCTCCCATGAACTGTAATGTATCTCGAACTGAACTGTACCACAGACATAGTGAAGTATCCTTTTAGCTACTTTCCAATGGCTTTCATGGGGTGTTTGCATATACCGGGAAATAAGACCAACAACAAAGGAAAGATCAAGACGGGTATGAGTCAAGTATAAGAGGCTACCAACTAAATAATGGTATAGGGTGGCATCAACTTCGAGAGAAGTACAGGTGGCAATAAGATTGACTAAATATTGTAAGGGAGAAGGGGTTGGTTTACAATCGTCCATGTGAAAGCGACGAAGAAGGTCACAAGCATAATTAGACTGGGAAAGAAAAATTCTTGCATTGGTTTGCAAAACTTGGAGGCCAAGGAAATAGTGCAAAAAGCCTAAGTCTGTCATTTCAAAATTCTTCTAACGGCTAGTTTTGACATGGTTTAAAAGTTTTGAGTCACTACCAGTAAGGATAAGGTCATCAACATAAAGGACAAGGATTATGAGATGGCTTCCTACTTTCTTGGTATAGAGATTAGGATCATAATGGAATCTAGAGAATTCAGTGGAAATAAGGAAGCTGTCCCTTTTGGCATACCAAGCTCGGGGAGCTTGCTTGAGACCATAAAGATATTTATTAAGGCAACAAAAAAGGCTAGAGTCATTCTGGACATAGCCAGGAGGTTGTTCCATGTAGATTTATTTTTGCAAATATCTATGCAAGAAGGCAGATTTAACATCCATCTGATGGACCTCCCATTTGTGTGAGGCAGCAAGGGAAAGAACCAGTTGGATGGAATTCATTTTGGCTATAGGGGAAAAGGTTTCATTATAGTCAATTCCCTCAACTTGGGAAAATCCTTTGACAACTAACTGAGCTTTGTGTATTTCAACACTTCCATCTGATGCATACTTAGTTCTATAGACCCATTTACATCTGAAAATTTTTCTTCCTTTTGGAAGAGGTACAAGATCCAAAGTATCATTTTCCATTAAAGAACGATACTCTTCATTCATTGTTGTATCCCAATCTGGATGACCTGAAGCTTCTACAAATGTCTCTGGATCATGAGTTTTTGAAACTTGAGCCAAAAGAGAAGAGGCTTGTTGGAACTATGAATGTGTCTGACGTTGATATGAAGTATCACCGATAAGATCACCAGTTGCTTCTCGTGTTGAACGAACCCAACTAGGAAGCGATGGAGCTAGTGCTGGTTCAGGTTCAAAGTACTCATCTGGAGGAAGGTGAGCAGGCAGAGGTGGATTTTCATCCTCACTGGCATCATATGAAGAAGAAACCGAAACAAAAGAAGGCACAAATGTTGAAGATGGCTCGCAGGCCGAAGAAGGCACAACCGTTGAATTAGGCTCGCAGGCCAAAGAAGGCACAAACGTCGAATTAGGCTCGCATGCCAATATATTTTCATCAAATTTAACATCTCTTCTAATAATAATTTCATTACAATGTGTTTGAAGAAGTCTATAACCTTTGACATCTTCAGAATAACCAACAAATATACACTTCTCACTTTTAGGCTACAATGCTTTCCTTTTCTCATCTGGAATGTGAGCCCATGCTATACTGCTAAATACATGGAAGTGACTTACATCTGGTTTAATTTTAGTCCAATATTATTCCGGTGTTATGTTTTTAAGATCCTTTGTGGGAGTGTGATTTACTATGTAATTTTCATAGTTGATGGCTTCCGCCCAATACTTTAGACTTAATCCCTTAGATTGAATCATACAATTAGCCATTTCTTTTAATGTGTGATTCTTTCTCTCAGCAACACCATTTTGTTGTGGTGCATATAGAACAATGTGTTGCATTTGGATTCCCTTTGTAGTGTAGTAACTTGTAAATTTATTGTTCACATATTCACCTCCATTATCTGTTCTTAGCCTTTGAATTTGATGTCCATATTGCTTTTCTACAAGGGCCTTGTAGGCCAAAAAATTGTCAAAAAAATCGCTCTTAAGTTTTAAGAAGTAAACCCAAGTACATCTGGAAATGTCATCAATGAAAGTTAAGAAATACTTTCACCCAGAAAAAAGAAGAAGAAAGTGGAACACATAAATCAATGTGAACAAGCTGCAAAGGACCCGAGGTGTGCCAAGAGGCATGTTTGTCAAAACTGTCTCGATGATGTTTGTCAAGAATACAACCAACACAAAAACCATCTTTGCATGAAACAAGAGGAAGAATAGTCACCATATGTTTATTACATAGTTGTTGCAATGAGCAATAGTTTAGATGACCAAACTTCTCATGCCAATTGTTTCTCAATTTATCGCTATGAGCAACAAAAACTGATGAAAAAGATGATGACCTAAAGTTGTCAAACTTGTACAACCTGGTAATATCAACAACAATTCCAATTGCAAGAACATTTTTAGGATCTTTTAGATCCTTGATTACAACTTGTTGAGGTGAAAACTCTACGGTTTTACCTTCACCTGAATGAGTGATTTGATATACTGATAGAAGGTTACAAGAAAGACTCGGAACACATAATACATCATTGAAATGACCATTTTCTACTTGAACTGTTCTAGATCCTTCAACACTAAGAGATCTATCATCACCAACAAATATTTTCTTGGTTTTACATTCATTTAGAGTAGAAAATATGTCTCTATCCTTAGCCATATGATAAGATGCTCCAGAATCAATAATCCACTCATTAGAAGTAGAAGTAGAAGTTGTATTGAAGGAGAAACCAGAAGTTGAAAGTTCATGTCCATGAGAAGAAGAAGAAGAAGAAGAATCAATACTGATGTTGTGCTTCTTCATCGCTGCTTCCAAAGATGTCATCTTGAAACATTTGGACTCATCATGACCATCTTTATCACAAAATTTGCAATGCTTGTCAGTCTTCTTACTTTTATATTTTTTTCCTTTATCACCATTAGGAGCGGAAGCTATCTGAGTGGGTTTGGGACCCTTATATTGCTTGTTGTTGTGACGAGGTTGTTGCTTATTGGGATTCTTGGGTTTATCTTTCTTATGGAAAACTAAGGCTTTGTTGGAGGTACCTGCAGTGCTGATCACTCCAAGTTGTACTAGCTTATCTTGATTTCTAATGAAAGCATCACAAAAGTTCTCAAGAGTGGGTTTTTGATAAGTTGTCCCTAGAGCCTCTTGCATGGCATAAAAGGTAGATTCAAACACATAATATGTACTACGTAGCTTGGAAATAATAATATAGATACAATGATCTTCGTCTATCTTTATCTTACATTCTTCACATAAAGTTCTGAGTGTTTTAAACTTAGATAGATAGTCTTCAATGCAAGAAAAATCGCTTGGACTTAAAGTTAGTACTTGATTTTCTAACTGTTGTGCTTAAATAATATTGTATTTACCAAACACAGATTCAATCTTTTCCCAAGCTTCTTTGGCTTTATCAATTGTTTGAAGGTGGAACCTTAAATCATGAGAGATGGACATTATGATTAATCCACGTGTTTCGTCATTCCTATTATCCCATTTGGCTTTCTTATCAGCATCAGTGGGTGATGTTTCCTTTCCCAAGGTAATCCGGTACAAGCCTTTACTTCTTAATAAATCCTCCATATGGGATTTCCATTGGAAGTAGTTGGTGTTGGTAAGTAAGAGATTACTTGTAGAATCCATATTAAATATGCAGATAATATGGATTTAAAAACTGAAACTGATGATCTGAATGGAAAGATCTCAAAAAGTTACGTGGTTTAAAAAAAAAACGACACTTAAAACAGACTTTGGATGTGAAAGTTATGCCCTTTTAAAAAAAAGGGATAAACGATAACCAAATGACCATGTGGTGGTGTAATTTGCTTTATGAAGTGACCCAATTTTATAAAGAGAAGTGGGGATCACTTTTACAATGAAGTTACTTCATGCAAAATAAATAACTCTAAAATAAAATATTAAAGCTGCTTATAGTGCTTCACTTTTATACTTAAAGTGAAATACACTTTACAATTTTAGCATGAACTTTTTCAAAAAAAGTAACAAAAGAGAGACTTGAACTCAATACCTCTTATGTAATAAGACAACTTTTAACCAAATGGTCTAGAAAAACATATTGTAATGTTTAGAAGGAGGATTGGGGGTGTTGTTGTTGTTGGAGAGCGTGCTAAAAAAAAACTCTTTTCACACAAGAAAACAATTTCGCTTCTCGATGACAACAAGGGTTAGATCTCAGTTAGCTTACTCGGAAGATGCACCTTTTCCTATCTATTTCTAATTTTACGAGATCGCACAGGGAACAGAGGAAAGAGCATACACAGATCTAAAAGAGTAGAAACTCGGAAATAAATAATATAAAACCAAAATACTACTCTGCAAAAATTTAAAAAATGCGTATTCAAGGTTTATACCTCCGGATCTAACTGTAATGGTCGTATCTTGGGCAAACAGAAACCTTTTCGAATGTGTTGTTGGAGAGTGTGCTAAGAAAAACCTCTTTTCACACAAGAAAAAAATTTCACTTCTCGATGACAACAAGGGTTAGATCTCAGTTAGCTTACCCAGAAGATGCACCTTTTCCTATCTGTTTCTTATTTTCCAAGATCGCACAGGGCATGGGGCAAAGAGAATATGTAGATATAAAAGAGTAGAAACCTGGAAATAAATAATACAAAACTGAAATAAAACCAAAATACTACTCTGGGAAAAAATTTAAAATATGTATTCAAGCTTTATACCTCCAGATCTGACTGTAATGGTCGTATCTTGGAAAAATAGAAACCTTTTCGAATCAAACGAAAAGTGTTTCTGAATGAAGAGAGTGCTCTGGATGCAATGGAATGGTCCTCTCAGACCATAAATGTACGAAAAAGGAAGAAAATGGAGATGAGACAACTCGGCTTCACGATCTCGATCTACAACATGAGCAGATATTCAAACAAGCTCCGATACCATGTTCGAAAACATAGGTATTCCAACAGAGGACAAACACCTTCAGTAAACACTCACATAACCAGATAAAATATCAACACACCAATGTTTTCACGTGGTAAAACCCCTACGGGGAAACATCCACAGCCCCAGCCAACGCGACCACTTGGAGTAGTTTATTAATGAAAAAGAAAAAGATTACAGAGAAATTTTACAAGACAGTTTCTCACAATCGATCATCAGAAAATGACCGTCCGTGCTCTTTAAATAGAGATCATGGACCAATCGAGTGTTAAGCCACAGATCAATGGCCGTTAAGATCGAGGAGAGTATGAACCATCAAATCACTCTATGTCGGGAACATATCGTGACTATCGGATTTCCTAACTACAAATGCATGCTAATGCATACTAACGAAACACACTTTTACCTAACAACGCATTAGACCAAGTAGATTTTAACTAACTCCTAAGTGTCTAAATATCCTAACACTCATTACCCGACAATATATTTTCTGCATGTTTCTGGACAAGTTGTGTAGGAATAGTCAGTGTGACTATCATCATGGCCTCCTTTTCTGTCATGTCAGCACACATAATGGATCTAGTTTTGTTTGCCTTGTCCAAGTAGGTGCTATAGACAACCATTATGTCCCTGATGAACACTTGTCCAGTTCAGCAGTTGTTCAAGCCCTCTATTGATAGTACTTTGGGTGTTACAAGTCTAGACCCGGTGACAATTTTTGAATAGGAAAAGTAAAGTGAATGGTAGTGTGCATTATTTTTTTGTTTTCTTTTTTTCCTAGCATAAATTTACAAGTAGACGCATAGTTTCGATGAACTATGGAGCTAGAGTTTTGCAACCACACCTCTTAGTCTGTGGAGCCTGCGCTATGTTCGACGCTCACTTGTACTTGTTGATACTTCTTGTGAACTGCAAAGCATGTATTGAAGATGACATCAACATATTCACCATGCCATAGATGAATAAATAGCTGAGGATATTTGTTTGGTAAACATACTAGGAACATAATGTGTGCATATCTACCTTTGGCCTTATCGGTTTACTGATGTCTGGGATGACTGACTGCTCATGGCCATGTCACTAGTCCAACTTTTTCTTATGCAAGCATGTGTAGATGGACAACAGAAGGACTAAAAAATCATATGCATTATATACTTTCCATAATAGTTCTTAATGTTACATGCAGGGTGGAAGGAGATGGAATACGAAATAAGGTGTCAAGGGATACTCAAGAAACATGAGGACCCGAGGGTCAAATTGTATGCCTATGATTTTTTTGTCTGGAAAAATGTGTAACAGTAAATAGGGTGTGGTGGTGGGGCACGATGGCCAATTTGTATATCGCAGAAACCCGGAAGTCAGGGGATCAATCTTGAACCCGCCAGCCTGGCACCCGCAATCGACAAAGTGGATAAGTATGGAATAAGGTAGAAGCATGACCATAAATGTGAACTTGTGAGTCTGCCAACCTGTGCACCAAGGCATTTTTGGAAATACCACTAAGCAGAGCAATTAGAAAGCAAAAGGGATAATAGAAAATGGAAAAAGTAGAAATGGGGAGGGCACAAAGGCCCATTGCTTCCAAGTCATCGTTTTCTAGTCTAATATTATATGCCCCCACCCGCTTTCTATATTTAATTTACTATCACAATTGGTATACCTTTTCGAAGATTGTACCACAAAACCCTCTGTTGTTGCATAGAAGAATTCATCTTCCTGTCCAACCAACTTGTTTCTTTCAAGGTAACAACGTCGAATATACAATGGACATGAAGGCAAGTTAGTATGAAGAAAGACATGTAAAATAAAGGAAAACAATTCTATTTATTTCAATGTAACAATAAACAGAATACGATTCACATGAGAATAAGCAGAAAGATACATAACATATACATACAGGTAAGAAAAAACAATTTTAACAAAAAAACAATGGATATTGCAATTTCACATGTAGTTGTCTAATTATTTTTTATGCTATTATTTTCTATCATGTCAACATTAAAGTATCCGCAAAATTTTATAGTAGAACATATCTCGACCTCGCCAGAGGCAACAAATAACACAACCACATGTCCACTCGTGGGTGCAAGGTATGAACACCATAAAGCACCCCAATAATAATAATAATAACATCTCCAAGTGTTGGAATAGGACCCCAACCCTGCAAAGTCGAAGTAAACAAAGGAAAACAACAAACACCAAGCCAACGAGAAAGAACGAATAGGCCCAACTGCAGCCCCAGGGCCCCAAAATCATAAAATTCATCCAAACAAAAACAATTAGCAACCGACAAACCAATGAATGAGCGAACAAGCAACAATCACCGAACCAGTAAAAAACATATGTATCTCCAACGATTATGAAACTGCAGACGAAGCACAAAAGGAACCAGAAACATACGACGAGCATGCCAGTAGAAATAATAAAAAAATATTACTTGCAAACTGCAAACACTGAACAACAAAGAAAGAATAGAAAATGAAATTATGGCATGGAAACTTACTCCGAAACGATGAAATACATAAGCATGGGTTGAATTGTGAACCAAACAACAACAACAAGCAACAATCGACGAATCAACAAAGAAGAAGCACCCACCGAACCAGTAAACAATGTATGTAGCTTCAACGATGATGAAATTACATTCTAAGCCTAGAATAAGTATGAAACATACAATGCCTATTCAACTGGCGGTGGACAACAATATTGTCCAAATTCACTGCAACATTGTATGGAGAATTTCAAGGAACAATGTACTTCGAGAAGCCTATTTAGATAAACATTTAAGGCTACCAGGATGTGTAAGAGCCTTGCGGTATACAAACATTTAAGTTGTCAGGCCTGTTTGAGGACCTCGCATCATGTAAACATTTAAGTTGTTAGGCCTATTCAAGCACCTCAAAAAGAGTGTCAATACATTTCAATACAAATACAAATGAGTAATAATAATAATAGCACAAATAACAAAATAAATCACAATAGAAGGTTATATACTTTGGAATTATCGATTAGTATAAACCTTGGATATCTAAACATTTCAATATGATTAATACAGATAAAAAAAGTACCGTACATGATAAAACTTTGGATATGGAAACATATAATTCATTGGGAATAGCGAAGCTGGCAATAAAACCTCAAATCTATCATCCAATCAGATCATAACATATATAGTTTTTTTTATTATAGAAAAAATAATGCTTTTAGTTCTCTGTGTCAAACATTAGAAAGTATGCAAAAATTTATAGTCAAATGACAAACTAATATAAAGTCAATGAATTATCGATCACTATAGTCCCTCTACGCCTTCGACAGGGACTAACAAAATATATATATTTGTAATTCGGTTAGATGATATTATGACCACTTTCCCATTTATATGTTGCTCGTTAGATTTTGAATCTCTAAATAAATATATTAACAAAGTTAACCACATAATCTCTATGTGAAAATGGAAAAGTTAATATAATGTTTTTGTCATTGAGTTGGTTGATATTATGATCATTTATCACTCTTTTAATGTCTAAATAAATAATGTTTATCCTTTAATGCACTCAAAGTATTCATTAACATAGGGATACCGAGAGTGATATAGATAACGAGCTAAAGTATTGATTTCAATAATCCTTTTGATTATGAAAAAGAGATATTATACCAAAGTCTAATTAATCTAATCCCTTGATTTAATACATTTATTCATGAAATGTTTTACCGCTACTAAATATTCAATAATTTTGGTTAAATTGTTGTGATTCATCCATTTCGCATCTTGTTTCCCAAATACATTTATTAGTGAAATGTTTTACCACTACTAAATATTCGATAATTTTGGTTAAATTGTTGTGATTCATCTATTTCTCATCTTGTTTCCCAAATACATTTATTAGTAAAATGTATTACCACTACTAAATATTCTATTTAGACATTTAGTTTAATTTTTTCATTATCGATAGATGCAAAGCTTTCTAATGTGATCCTGAGAAATGTTTTATTTTAAATGATTTCATAAGAATTGGACTAGGTTTGCTATGAACATCTATATGGACAAGAAGATGTAAACGAGTTATATTTCACTAATATAATTGAGCAAATTTTCTATTGGAAAATAAAAGTAGAGTTAATCTGCATTTTGAAGTTCAATATTGTGCTTTTTTTATTATTAACTTTTTAATGTCTTTCATTTCCATTTGAAGTCAATAGGGGATAGTTGTTGACTTCCTATGCATTAAAGTGTGTATTCATTAATTTACTGATATCTTTAACTTGGTTGTACATTTAGGTAATCATATAGGTAGCAACAAAGTCAATGACGTTTTATTTTTATTTTTACTCGTCATTTAAATATTATGTGTCATGTGTTTTTGTTCATTTTTGTTGTAAATACAAAAGCATCCCACGCACAACATAAAATTATTATGAAATTGCATTTAACATAACATCATTAAATTGTTTCACATGAAATACAACACCATTAAAAACATAAACAAAAAAGCTTAACAAATTACCTTGATATAGCAGCTTGCACACAGTTTCAATTTTGAAAATCAAATAATAAGAGGTTCCAACTTCTTTCTATGCCTCAATTTCGCATAGATCCAATCACTAAGATAGATATATCCTACAGCAAAAGGAAAAAGTAGTTACTAATGGTTGTTGCAAAAATAATAATAAAAGTAATGGATTGTAAAATTTGAAATAATTATGGAAATAATAAATATTACTGAATTATTTTGGATTTGCTTTTTTAAATAGAAACTACTAATGTTTTCTAAAATAAAATAAAATAGAGCTTGTGTCACACCCATATTTATTCTTATTATCAGAAGACATTGAAAACATATATGAGAAGGTATTTAAATGTGGATTTTCAAAAACCAAATATAATGAGAAAATAAGTGTGCAAGAATGTGTTTTCTAGCTTCACCCAAACAAGACAATTTCCATGAGTGCAATGGTTTAATTTTCAAAAAATCCCCATGAGTTGGTAAGTTGTGAGCCTTAACCTCTGTTGCATGCAGGTTGTGAATCCTTGATCTTTACTTCTCTCTCAACCTTCACTTTTCAACCAGTAGGATGTGATACGGTCTAATTTCCAAAAAATCCCCATGACTTGTAAGTTGTGAGCTTCGAGGTGTGCACCTTCATAGCATGTACAATAATATTTGTAACTTATGAAATGTGATATAAATGAAACTTGCAAGTTGCAACCTCCATCTACTATAGAATTTGTAACATGTACAATGCACGACCTTTGCTATAGAATTTATAACTTGTATTATGTATGCTTTTCACAAAAATCAACATTCAAATTTAAGAAATTGTTATTATATATATATATATATATATATATATATATATATATATATATATATATATTAAATTGAAGATTTCAAAAATTAAATGAATGTTATTAATGACATGTAAATTTAAAAATTATCTTCAAATTAATTTATTTGACAATTAAAAATGAAAAAACAAATAAATACTAGTCAAATTTAACCACGGATTGCCCCTAACTATACAATCAATTCCAATATAAAGAATAAAGGTTGAATTTAATGCATATTTAAAGTTCAATATTGTTATAAACTTTTTAATACCTATTTGGAGTCAATGGAGATAGTTCTGTGTATTTTTATTTATTTATTTTTTATTTTAGTGATCATTTTTTACTTAATTGTACATTTAGGTAATTGCCTCATTTGATTGCTTAAATATACAATCAATTCAAATATAAGAAATAAAGGATGAAATTAAATTAAATTTATTGTTAAATATTTAAAAATAAATAAAATTATTTTAAATTAAACTTTTAGTAAGTTTTTATTTACTATATAATCTTTTTATTAATATTAACACTCTTTATCTTAAATTAGCATTTTTTTTTTATAATTGTAAAAAATAAGTATAAAAACATAAATATTTTTATTTTATTTTTATTTTATAAGTTATTGATAAAAACTACAGATAATATTACTTTTATTATAATATTACTTTTTAAAAAGTTATTTTCATTATCATTTTTTTTTAAATAAAATGAATTATATATTAATATTTACAAGTATGTGTGGAATTATAAAATATGGAGTATGTCATCTGTCTTGCTACATCTGGGAAACTGGGATAGGTGGCCATCAAAATCCAAGAGCAACTGTAACTGTTTGAACAAGACAGTGAGAATGTCTAACTGACAAAATTGGTCACAGTGACCGACTAACGAGCAACCATGGCCGACTAACATGCATCGTAGGATAGAGAATCCCAATTCTCTGCATAATTGGCATAGCCAAGAGAAAAACATAGACCTAGGGGAGCTAGTCCAAATGTGAGCTCAGGCTGCCATGAGCGTTGTAAGCTGGGACAAATTTTTTGACATAGGTTGGGAATCACTTGCTTGCTGGAGTTTACATCATGGCGTTGAATAGGAGGTCCATTCTCTTTCCCAGAATTCGTTGGATGTGTGCCTAGTTGTCAATTTTTTGTCGTAGCTCAAAGATGAGATGAAGATGCTCGTCCTGGAGTCGAAGTGGGGTGGGCAGAGGTGGTTCGTCCATTGGCTCTACATCCATCTCTAAGTTGTCTTTTGTAGTTGTCGGTGGAATTTCCATTTGCCAACTGGGAGGAATTTATTCCTCCACAATGCATTATCTGGTACCATAAAAATGATCTGAAGTATGGGCTCTGAGAGGGGAAATTTTTGGATGAAGGCTAAGCGGAGGAGTGAGCTCCTTAGGAGGGAGAATTTCCTCCTCGATAGGGAAACTGCCATAGTCAATTGTGGGATTAGAGATTGGAGGCAGGGGTTGTTGAGGCCAATTATGGCTTGGTTCAGGATTGCTGGTAGTGATGAGGGAAAGATGAGAAGGGGGGAGTCTATTACATCTGCTAAAGGTGTTATAATACAACGAACCCCTTATGGATTTTCCCCTCTCTTTGGGCATGGTGTGGGCCTTCTGGGTGTGATTGGACAGGAGCAAGAGAAAGCACAGGAAAAACAATGGAGGATTGACGGTGGGAGGCCAAACTTTTAGGAGCCAGAGAGAGCCAAGGAGAAATCGAGCACGCTACAAAGATAGAATGGGAGAGCGCTTCAGAGCATAAGCCTTCATAGTTCCTTGTGAGTTGACAGGGGAAAATTCCATGAATGCCATGAAATTTGAGATGACTGCTAGCCTGGTTCTGGTACCTTGCTTAGTACGCCCAACGTGGTTCACACAAGACACCATTAAGTCACCTTGGACTACCTAGCGCACTACCATTACTTCTAGCTGAGTGCGGGTCATTCAATTTGGAGAGAAGAGAGGATGGTGATAGGGGTTAATAACTCCCGATGTCGTCTGTCGCCACCTGTCGTCCATTGAGAGGCACTTGTCACCCCATCCAGGATTTCATTATCCATTGTTAGAAAAAGGATCATCTACCAATTATTAACACAAATAAGTGGCCATGCAGTATAATAAACATTGGATAATAATAAACTTTTATACCTTTTCCATTTGGTGTTGTCATTTTGTTTCCCTTACATCTCCTTAATACATTTATTTGTGTTTTTTTTAAGGCCTATGATCCAAAAATGGATCCAGGAACCAAAATGGGTCCAAGAAGACCTAAAAATCAAAGTGCTCAAAATCACTTCAAAACATACGTGTGTGTAGGCATCATCGTTACGAACCCAACGCAACTTGAACAAGATCAAACAGATGTCGTATGAGAAATATATCGCGATCTATTTGTTTTTCCAAACAGGCAAAATTTGATGACTGTGCAGTCCATATAGCGCTGACATGGCAACTGACTGTACAAGCCGTACAAATGTATAGTGATGTGGTAGGTACAATGGCATACTGACTGGGCATACAGGTGGTTGAATCATTCTATGACATGTGGCAATGAGTGGGCAACTGTAATGGTGCCACGTGGCTTAGTCCTGGGATGCTACGTGGCACCCCTCCATTGGTTAGCAGTTGGGAAAAATTGTTTGGACTCCATCGGGCTCGAATCTGTGACCTTCAGTCCGAGAGGAAGTGACTTGGCAGGGCTGGGCCACCAGCCCTCCCTAGGTATTCCTTGTAATCTATGGTCTAAATGATTTATTTAAGCTTGCTACCATGTATTTCGGGCGGAAAAAAAGGGTTGGGCCTAGCCCCAGCCCCCGATGTAACCCCTCGCGACCAGTACCATAGAACCCTGCCATGTAACCTTTGGCACAGGCACTTCAATGCATAGCCCCCAACTTATATACCCCGGCACTACCATATGCCCATGGCACATGACCACTCTCGTATACATTTTGGTGGATTGTTGGGGTTAGCATTAATCAACCAAGCTAACCCATCGACCAAGGCATGCAACCAGGAACTAAGACCAAAGGCTAATGGATGTGGGGCACATGAAGCATAAGAGTTGGGCCATATGGACAAGCCACATGACCAGGGGGTCAACAGTTAAGGGGCCAGTGCACCAAGCACTCAGCATAAGGCCACATGGAGGCGCACATGTGACTAGGGGCTTGTGAATAGAGGGCTACACTCAATTTTTGGCCCAAAAGTGGGTATTTTGACCTCATTATATGATTTTTATGGTTATTTTAGCCCGTTTTGAGGGATTTTGGCCATTATTGGAGGATCTGGATCCCTTTTTGAGGCCAGATCTTGGGGGGAAGTTGGGAGTTTGTTACCAACTTTAGGCCTATATAAACTAGAGGTTCTTTGCAACTTTTTTGAGGTTCAGAATAGAAAAATGTTGAAGAATTGTTGAGCCAAAGCCATTTTTATGTAGGGAATCCATTGAGGAGAGAAACTTTGCGGGCCATTCCTGGGAGCTTCGTTCATCCATTTTCAGTGCCGTCAGTTTGATGGGTTCTTGATATCTAGTAGAACACAACCAAATCAATTTGTAATCCATTTGACACGTTTATGATGTACTTTTGAAGCTTTGAAGAGAAATAAGAAAGCCTCACCCACTGAGACAAAGGGCCAGAGACATAGGCGATATTTCTGAACTCCGTTATCAACTTTGTTGTTTATGGTTTGTTGTTTCTTTATGCTTATTTCCAGATATGTATATTATATTATGGATGCAACATACTTTCATTAATTCTTCCCCTCTCATCAATTTCCTAAATGGTTAATGAACTCATGCTTTAAAATTCAACCATAGTCATTAAAAAATCTTTTCGAATCAAGTGGTATCAGAGCTAGTTGACGGTTGGATTTTTTTGAGTTTGCATGAGTACCAGGAAAATCACATCTAAAGAGGGACTTTCTCAAGATGAGAAGGTTTTTCGAAAAAATCTCTTTTCCATGGCAGAGATGGTGAAAGTGTTGTATGAAAATTACTTGGAACGAAAGAGATCGGTTCAAGGGAAGTCTTCAAAGAACGAAAAAAGAGAAGAATAATTGAAGGAATTTCTTTCTACACTTGATTCATAAATCATCTCTGAGGTATGCAGTGGAAGTCATTCATTAATTTCGCATTGCTCCCATCAAGATGGTTCTTTTGGTGCATTTGAAAAACATACACAAGGTATAGGTTTGAAATTGCTAACCAAGATGGGTTATGAAGGAAAGGGCCTTGGAAATAAGGGCCAAGGTATCATTAATCCCATAGAGGTTGTGGAAAGACCTCGTTATTTAGGATTGGGATATGGTGAAGAGGATATTGGAGAATGCTCCAAAACATTGGAAGCAAATGATGCTTCAAATGACCATCTTAAGTCATTGCGGGAACAATTCATGAAAGGTGATGGTGTATCACTCCATGATGATGATAGTGAATGCAATTCATATCCAAAGAAAAGTGAAGATCAACAAGAAAGGTATAATGGTCATGTTTTTTCCAAATCTCTTTTTGATTATAAAAGGCATAATCATGTAATCCAAAACTTGTGGAATATGTATCCTTGTACGTTTTTTCATTCACCCAAGCATTGTGTGGCCAAGTGTTGGAAAAGATAATCTTTGTACAGGAAATTTATGTCAACCAGAAAGGAGACATGACATAAAGACTCAACTCCACAATGGAAGAAAGAGAAGGGAAAACACGTTTGGATGTCGAAAAACCACTGCACTTATTGCAACAAGGGTGGACATCAAAAGGCTAAATGTTGGAAGCTTAATCCAGAGCTTTGTCCAAAGAACGAAAAAAATATTGTGCATGTGCTCACAAAGAAAGAGGCAGTACCAACGAAGCAAGAGGAACAACATGAAGGAAAGAAACCATTCACTTGGTTTTGCCAGAAGTGGATGTCACATCTTCATTGTATTTTGCTTCCATTAATGTAATCACACATGTTGTAATGATGACCTGTTATAACATCATTTTGTACAACATAGTGTTTTGTTTTATCCTTATGAGTATGTAATCAGTAAGGTCAATTTTGTAACCTTTTGGAGGACCAAAAGGTATTAGTGGGGAGGATTGATCCAAAAATGGATCCAAGAACCAAAATGGGTCCAGGAAGACCTAAAAATCAAAGTACTCAGAATCGATTCAAAAAAGATGTGTGCATAGGCCTCGTCGTTATGAACCCAACACAACTTGAATGGGCTCAAAAAAATGTGGTATGCAAAAGATATATAATGATCTGTTCGTTTTTCCAAATAGACAAAATTTGATGATTGTGTAGTCCATACAGTGCTGACGTGGCATCTGACTATATAGGCCATATGTCATATAGTGGCGTGGCAGGTACAGTGGCATGTTGACTGGGCAGATAGGTGGTCGAATCATGCTCTGACACGTGGTAGTGAGTGGGCAAGTTTAATGGTGCCACATGGCCCAATATTGGGCTACCACTTGGCACCCCTCCATTGGTTAGTAGTTGGGAAAAATGGTTTGGACTCCACCAGAGTCGAACCCATGACCTCCGGTCTGGGAGGAAGTGACTTGGCAGGGTCGAGCTACCAGCCTCCCCTCAATATTCCTTGTAATCTATGGTCTAAATGATTTATTTAAGCTTGCTACCATGCATTTCGGGTGGAAAAAAAGGGTTGGTGCCTAGCCCCAGCCCCCGACATAACACCTTGTGACCAATACCATAGAACCCTTCCATGTAGCCTTTGGCGCGGGCACTCCAGTGCATAGCCACCGACTGATATACCCCGGCGCTACCATATGCCCATGGCACATGACCACTCCCATATACATTTTGGCGGATTGTTGGGGTTAGCGTCAGTCGACCGGGCTAGCCCGTCGACCAGTGTGCGTAACCAGGAGCGAAGACCAAAGACTAACAGATGTGGGGCGTGTGGAGCATAAGAGCTAGGCCATATGGCCAAGCCATATGACCAGGGGGCGGTGGTTAAGTGGCCAGTGCGCCAAGCACTCAGCATAAGGCCACATGGAGGCACGCATGCGACAAGGGGCTTGCGAATAGGGGGTTACGCCCGATTTTTGGCCCAAAAGTGGGTAGTTTGACCTTATTATATGATTTTTATGGTTATTTTAGCCCGTTTTGAAGGAATTTGGCCATTATTGGAGGATCTGGAGCCCTTTTTGAGGCCAGATCTTGGGGGGAAGTTGGGATTTTGTTACCAACTTAAATCATATATAAACCAGAGGTTCTTGGCAGCTTTTTTGAGGGTTCAGAACAGGAAAATGATGAATAATTGCTGATCCAAAACCATTTTTACACAGGGAAGCCATTGAGGAGAGAAACTTTGCAGGACATTTCTAGGAGCTTCGTTCATCCGTTTTCAGTGTCGTCAGTTTTCATGGGTTCTTGAGATCTAGCAGAACACAACCAGATCAATTTGTAATCAATTTGGCACTTTTATGATGTAATTTTGAATCTTTGAAGAGAAATAAGAAAGCCTCACCCACTGAGACAAAGGGTCGGAGACGTAGGCGATATTGCTGAACTCCGTTATCAACTTTGTTGTTTATGGTTTGTTGTTTATTTATGTTTATTTCCATATCTATATATTTTATTATGGTTGCAACATACTTTCATTAATTCTTCCTCTCTCATCAATTTCCTAAATGGTTAATGAACTCATGCTTTAAAACTCAACCATAGTCATTAAAAGATCTTTTCAGATCAGCCTAGTAAACATGAATCCACCTTTTAAACCTCTTCCCTAATGCATGTGTAGGATACATGTGCATAATGTTCAGCAACGGTAAAAAAACAAACAATTAAAGGCATATTTTTGTGCCATGGTATTTAGAATTGTATTTTCATGGCTAGCATATGATGTTGTTGGAAATAGTAAATATAAATATATTTTTTTTAAATAACAATTATTTTATTTATTATTTAATTAATATAGTTTAAGGGAAGTTAATGGTTTAAGTATGAAAAATTATAATTATATGTAAAATGTCAAAGTTATAACATATAAATATTAACCATGCTTGAAAGAGCCATGTAAGTTAGAGGAAATCTTGAGTTTAAAATAACTAGAATTAATGGGCTAACTGGGAAGCTAATTCTCATGTTTCTTTGGTTAATCCTTTAGGAAGAGTCAAGATTTCCTTAGGTGCAGTTGAGTTCAGACAAGATTTTGGGGAGGTCCATTGGTTGCTTTTTGTCTAGTTGATAGTTTGGGGAAGATATTATACTAGCTCCCTTTTAGTTGTTGGTTGTGATAATCTGCTTGGTGATAGTTGATCTAGGGGAGAACTCACTCTAGTTTGCTTGCAATTTGTGGCTAGTTATAGAGAGTTTGGGGTAGTCAGTTCATAGAAATGGAAGGTAAGGATGAAGGAAAGAAATTTGAAGGTGTATGTAGGAAAACTGTAAATTGATTGGGATGGCCATAGGTCTATAGGAACCAAAAGTAGAAGGGTCCTCAACAAAAGAAAACCATAGTTCAATTGGGTGATATTGATGCAATAGATAGATACAATAGGAGGTTTTCTACCTCAGTTAAGTACAAATTGGAAAGAATTGAGAATTTAGTTCAAGAAAACATGGGCAATAATTCCATCAAGATTGTTGATGTCAGTCTATTGAATTGGATTATAAACACAGTTTGTTCTAGAAGCCGAGACACTAAGTATCTCAAACTTGTGGAACTCTACTAGCATAATAAATCTTTCATTTCACATGTGGTAGAAGAAAAAGGGACATGACAATAGGCCATTCTAGATGAATTGGACTTCCTAGACTGAAAATATGAAGCATTGGTCAAAGTAATTTGGGGAATTGAAGTGGTAGTGGATGAGCATGCTCAAACAATAGAAGCTCAGGTAGTCAGAACAAATCAGTCAATCTACACCCATGTTGATTCAACCTCAAAGGGCGATGAATAACAATCCAAATGGAGATTCTTTGTATTTTGTTCGTGTTCTCGGTCTACCTTAGAATGGTCAATTTTATGATAACTACCATATAACATACTAGCCACATGGTAATATTGATAACTTTTATCATTTCTCTAATGTAGTAGCTTGTCCTTTGAGGATAACAAGCCATAGTATAAACAACAAGAACTATACACCATGCAACAACCCAATCATTAATGGGCCGCTGCATGTTCCAACCGTGCGGAAACTATCAATGCAACATACCCATACATACATTATTGGCATACAACCATTAAGTCAGCAAAATTTCCGGTGGGCTTAATTTCTTGACCATCCGACAACCTCCTACAAAAACTTCATCATCAGTCAATTGGTGTGCTGAAGCTTCACAGTGCACCTGCCATGTTCTGTCTGGTCTATCAACTCTAATGCCAGACCGTTGCAGTACAATTGCCACGGTCCCCAAAACATAGTCACTCACTTTTGAATTTTGAATTTTGAATTCCCGCTCTCCACGAATACCCCAATACCAACTAGACATGAAAATCATTTCAGTTTTGAATTTTGAAGCACCGTGCTCCATGAATACCCTGAGACTGGCTAGAGGTGAAAATCATATCAGTGAAAATCATATCGGTTCAAGACCTGGAAGACGTGAAATTGATCAGAAAGATGAGATGTTACACAATTTCATACATCAACCTTGAGAACAACGTCTCCACAGCATCGACAAGGACAGGGGAATAAACGTCTTCTGGAACCAACTGTTGGTTTTGCAGGCGGACGACGAGCTTCTTTGGCAGAACCTAGTTTATGTGAACATGGACATCTATGCCCATGGGAATATAAGGAGGGACAAACTGGTAGGTACTTACGGAATCCTTATTACTCAAGTCTTTAAAGGAGCGGACACTTCCAATCTGGTTGAAGACCCCCTTGATTGTATGCTTGTTTTCGTGAGAAGATGACCATGTGGTTGTCCTCAGAGCATTCTCAATATTTGGATTCCCCGTCGATAAGTTTCTCCTATGTCAGATTTCTCTTCTTTTCATTATTGTTGACTGTGGCGAGTAGGATAATGTTAAAGAGCATGAGAATGGGTTGAAGTCGGACGTTGGGCATTCTCAATATGGGGCATATTAATATATTTTTTTATAAAAAAATTACTTATCTAAAAACAAAGTTTAAATTAATTTTAATCATAAAATATTTAAATACTTTAAATTATGAAAACTTAAAAAGTTTTAAATTATTTTTTATCATAAAATATTTAAATATGATTTTTAAATACTTTAAATTATGAAAAAATAAATAATGAAATATATTTTTATAAAAAAAAATAGTTATCTAAAAACTAAGTTTAATTTAATTTTAATTATAAAATATTTAGATATGATATTTAGATACTTTCAATTATGAAAAAATAAAATAATGAAATTGGGTTAAAATTAGAACAAGAATTTAATTATATTTTTATATTAGAAAATAATAAATAAAATATTTAAATTTAATTATTTTTTCATATTACTTTGTAGAAATAATAAATAGTGACACAATTAAAATATTAAAATTTAATTATATTTTCATATTACTTTATAGAAATAATAAATAGTGACACAATTAAAATATTAAATTAGATTGTGTTGAATAAAGATAAGAAGAGAAAAAAATAAATCTTAACATTTAAATTGAACATAGTTACATTTAACTTTTACATAAAATCATTCCAACAAAACAATATTTCCCAAATAACCATTCCTTGCTGCATACATAAGGTGCCATGAAAGATGTATGTGACATGCATAAGTTGCCATGAAAGAAATCTAACATTTAAGATGTAGGGAGATGAGGGTGATGAGCATTCCACATAATTTCGTCTGGGAAATTTAGTTTTTCTCACGAGCCTCTGAACCTGCTAGCAACCTCCTCTGCGGTATCGAAGGTGTCGAGCCAGACCTAGGAAGATTTGGTTGGATCATGAATTTTCTCTGGTGATTTGGTGTTGCCATGATACAGAGACGAGTCGGACACACAGACACAACATTTCTTTCCCTCTTCCATGCCCCGTTCCATGTAGTGTTGTTGTTGCTTGTGTTGTCCCTCATCTGTCCTCCGTCCAAACGATGCTCTGAAAAATGAGATAGTAGCATGTCGTGAGATAAGTTGTGGAAATCCATACATTCAAAATTGAATTTGAATTTGGTTTTGGAGCGCACGAGTCCATCCACCAACTTGCAGTTGGAATTAATTATGATGATGGGATGGTCCACCGATGAAGTGACGACCACAGACGATCTAGTCACCGAATCACTTTTGACAGACTTGCTTGAAAGAGAGTCGAAGAAGGAATCCAACCAATGACACAGGATGGTTTGATGATGAAGCTAGTCAACAACATCCCTTCTCATCTCGAATATGAGCTACAATTGATCTTCTGAGAAACTACATTGGCAAGGCATCTCTAGCACATAATTTGCATTGGGGTGGAGCTCAATACTAAGAAAATCATTGTCCTTAACCTTTTCACCAAGTGGAGTAGGAGGAGACTCTTTCGTGATTGGGAAACTCTCCAAAACTAGGGTAGGATCGACATTTTCCTCTCGAGAGGAGTGGAGAAGAGAGGCATGTAGGTATGTGGTTGTTATCAAAAGAGAGTTCAGAGGGGACTGGGGAGGTGCCGAAGGGAATTCTTCTTCTATGTAAACTCGGTGGCTTTCATCCCCCATCCAAATCTGGTTTGTGAAGGGAGAATTCATTGAGGGTGAACCAACAGGGATTAGGCTAATGGATGTGGGCAGAATTGGTGTAGATGAGGGACTCAGACATAGTCGTCTTGCTTTGAAACTGTAGTAGGCTGGGAAACACTTTGACTTACCCCTCTCACGTGGAATTTCACTAGGATGAAGATCAGAAGGCCATGGGTGAAAGGGAAAGAAGAGTAGAGAACCATGAGAAAGAAAGATTCTAGTGAGGGAGGAGGGAGCCACCCATAACACCTGAACAAAAAAAATGGATAAGTTGGTAAAATTGGTGTTGAAAACCGCCATTAACTTCAAGTTGACAACCCATAATAGCCTTGTAACAGTCTTGTAGCACTCCAACTCTCACACCGAGCATCCCATTAAGTCTCCCACGTTGCACAACTGCACCACCATCCAAGCTATGTAAATGCTATGCATTCTGAGGAGAAGAGGGAGATAGGCCGTGAAAGGGTGTATTTACTACCCTTGGTGCACGGTGTCCAAATGTCACTCCATGGGAAACTAATAAACTCAATAATTGGTAAATGAAATTCATAACATTAATTCTTTGTCTAATAATTTTATTTTGATTTTCAAAATGTCATCTAAGGTGATGTTTACTTCCTAAAATGTTTCTAAATAAATTTATTGATTAATAAAGTTTTCTGTTAAGTTGATTGATTAATAAAGTTTTCTCCTAAAATGTATCTAGATAAATTTATTGATTAATAAATTTTTTGGTTAAATATATTTGTAAATTTAATTTATTGATTATTAATTTTTTTACTAAATATATCTGTAAATTTATAAATTAATGGTATAAGAAGTGTTATAAAGTATTTATTAATGTTTAGATTTCTAGAGGGTGTAGTTCCACAGGTCATAGTTCTAGAGGGTGTAGTTCCATAGGTCATAGTTTCAAAGGGAGTAGTTCCAGAAGGCATAGTTCCAGAGGTCATAGTTCCAAAGGGAGTAGTTCCAAAGGTCATAGTTCCACAGGGCGTAGTTCCACAGGTCATAGTTCCACAGGTCACAATTCCACAGGTCATAGTTCCACAGGGCGTAGTTCCACAGGTCATAGTTCCAAAGGGCGTAGTTCCAAAGGGCGTAGTTCCATAGGTCATAGTTCTAGAAGGCGTAGTTCCACAGGTCATAGTTCCATAGGTCACAATTCCACAGGTCATAGTTTCAAAGGGCCTAGTTCTAGAGGGCGTAGTTCCATAGGTCATAGTTCCAGAGGGCGTAGTTCCATAGGTCATAATTCCAAAGGGCGTAGTTCCAGAGGGCATAGTTCTAGAGGTGTAGTTTCAGAGGGAATAGTTCCACATGTCATAGTTCCAAAGGGTGTAGTTCCAAGGGTGTAGTTCCAGAGGATGTAGTTCCATAGGTCATAGTTCCAGAGGGCATAGTTCCACAGGTCATAGTTCCACAGGTCACAATTCCACAAGTCATAGTTCTAGAGGGCCTAGTTCTAGAGGGTGTATTTTCACAGGTCATAGTTCCAGAGGGTGTAGTTCCAGAGGTCATAGTTCCAAAGGGTGTAGTTCCAGAGGGTGTAGTTCCAGAGGTCATAGTCCCATAGGCGTAGTTCAAAAGGGCGTAGTTCCATAGGTCATAGTTCCAAAGGGTGTAGTTCAAGAGGTCATAGTTCCAGAGGGCGTAGTTCTACAGGTCATAGTTCGAGAGGTCATAGTTCCAGAGGCATAGTTCCAGAGGAGTAGTTCCAGAGGGCGTAGTTCCATAGGTCATAGTTCCAAAGGGTGTAGTTCCATAGGTCATAGTTCTAGAGGCGTAGTTCCAGAGGGTGTAGCTCCATAGGTCATAGTTCCAAAGGGCGTTATTCCAACGGTCGTAGTTCTAGAGGTCATAGTTCTAGAGGGTGTAGTTCCACAGGTCATAGTTCCACAGGTCACAATTCCACAGGTCACAATTCCATAGGTCATAATTCCAGAGGGCGTAGTTCCACATGTCATAGTTCCAAAGGGCGTAGTTCAAGAGGGCGTAGTTCCAGAGGTCATAGTTACAAAGGGTGTAGTTCCACAGGTCATAGTTCCATAGGCATAGTTCTAGAGGGCATAGTTCCAGAGGTCATAGTTCCAAAGGGTGTAGTTCCAGAGGATGTAGTTCCAGAGGTCATATTTCCAGAGGCGTAGTTCCAGAAGGCGTAGTTCCACAAGTCATAGTTCATAAGGGCATAGTTCCAGAGGGAATAGTTCCAGAGGTCATAGTTTCAGAGGGCATAGTTCCATAGGTCATAGTTCCAGAGGCCATAGTTCCAGAGGTCATAGTTTCAGAGGGCATAGTTCCATAGGTCATAGTTACAGAGGGCATAGTTCCAGAGGTCATAGTTCCAAAGGGCGTAGCTCCATAGGGCGTAGTTCCAGAGGTCATAGTTCCAGAGGCGTAGTTCCAGAGGGTGTAGTTCCATAGGTCATAGTTCCAAAGGGCGTAGTTCCAGAGGGTGTAGTTCCAGAGGTCATAGTTCTAGAGAGCGTAGTTCCATAGGTCATAGTTCCACAGGTCATAATTCCACAGGTCATAGTTACAGAGGGCGTAGTTCCACAGGTCATAGTTCTAAAGGGCGTAGTTCCACAGGGCGTAGTTCCAAAGGTCATAGTTCCAGAGGGCGTAGTTCCAAAGGTCATAGTTCCAAGGTTCATAGTTCTAGAGGTGTGGTTCTAGAGAGCGTAGTTCGAGAGGTCATAGTTCCAAAGGGTGTAGTTCCAGAGGGCATAGTTCCAGAGGTCATAGTTCCATAGGCATAGTTCCAGAGGGCATAGTTCCACAGGTCATAGTTCCAAAGGGTGTATTTCCAGAGGGCGTAGTCCCACAGGTCATAGTTGTAGAGGGAATAGTTCCACATGTCATAGTTCCACTGGTCACAATTCCATAGGTCATAGTTCCAGAGAACATAGTTCCACATGTCATAATTTCAAAGGGCGTAGTTCCAGAGGGCATAGTTCCATAGGTCATAGTTCCAGAGGGCGTAATTCCAGAGGTCATAGTTCGAGAGGTCATAGTTCCAGAGGCGTAATTCCAGAGGGTGTAGTTCCATAGGTCATAGTTCCAGAGGGCATAGTTCCATAGGTCATAGTTCCAGAGGCGTAGTTCCAGAGGGTGTAGTTCCACATGTCATTATTCCATAGGGCGTAGTTCCAAAGGGTGTAGTTCCAGAGGGCATAGTTCCATAGGGCGTAGTTCCAGAGGTCATAGATCCAGAGGGCATAGTTCCACAGGTCATAGTTCCAGAGGTCATAGTTCCAGAGGTCATAGTTCTAGAGGTGTAGTTCCAGAGGGCGTAGTTCCAGAGGTCATAGTTCCAAGGGGCGTATTTCTAGAGGGCGTAGTTCCATAGGTCATAGTTCCAGTGGTGTAGTTCCAAAGTGTGTAGCTCCATTGGTCATAGTATCAAAGGGAGTAGTTCCAGAGGGCGTAGTTCCAGAGGTCATAGTTCTAGAGGTGTAGTTCCAGAGGGTGTAGTTCCATAGGCCATAGTTCCAAAGGGCATAGTTCCAGAGGGTATAGTTCGAGAGGCCATAGTTCTAGAGGGCATAGTTCCACAGGTCATAGTTCCAAAGGTCGTAGTTCTAGAGGTCGTAGTTCCAGTGGTCATAGTTCCAAAGGGCATACTTTCAGAGGGCGTAGTTCCATAAGTCATAGTTCCAAAGGCATAGTTCCAGAGGGCGTAGTTCCATAGGTCATAGTTCCAAAGGGCATAGTTCCAGAGGGTGTAGTTCTAGAGGGCGTAGTTCCACAGGTCATATTTCCATAGGTCATAGCTCCAGAGGCATAGTGCCAGAGAGCGTAGTTCCACAGGTCATAGTTCCAAAGGGCGTAGTTCCAAAGGGTGTAGTTTCAGAGGTCATAGTTCCATAGGGCGTAGTTCCAGAGATCATAGTTCTAGAGGCATAGTTCCAAAGGGCATAGTTCCACAGTTAATTGTTCCAAAGGGCGTTGTTCCAGTGGGCATAGTTCCATAGAGCATAGTTCCAGAGGTCATAGTTCCAGAGGGTGTAGTTCCATAGGTCATAGTTCCATAGGTCATAGTTCCAGAGGTGTAGTTCCACAGGTCATAGTTCCAAAGGGCGTAGTTCCAGAGGTCATTGTAAGCTCGTACACACAAATGCTCATACACACCAATCTGGGCATTCTTTCACTCCCATAGAAAGTAATGTTGACAACCATTTGTGAATATCATATGTAGTATTACATGATGAAATCACCCAAGCCACTGAAAATTATACATTCATTTTCAGAAGATGAATGTAAGAAGATCTAATTCATATTCATGATTTATATCAGAAGATGACAGTTCTGAACAACTGAGCTGAATAGAACTAAATACAAAATAGTGGAAAATGTGGACAGACTGATATATAATGACCGAAGAAAATTGTCATTCATATAGCAAAATAATGCACAAGTTACATAGCCAAAAAGTGTCTCCATAATTGAACCCCCACATTCATCTTCCTTCTGTAGCTTTATAGCTTTACAATTTAGTTATCAGATCCTAAAACAGTGGATCTGATTTTCTAAAAACAAAAAGTAAACTAAATTTACAAAAAACTAGGAAGAGATCCTCAAGATGAGGTCAATCTCTATCTTTTGGTCTTCAATCATTGGTTGAAAGCTGATGAAATGTATCCTAGCCTTCCAAGGCTCTTTGATCTGTTCCTCTGAAAGTGGAATTCGAATTTAATGATGTGTGCCAAAAATCCTGAAATTCTACCTTTTAAAATGAGGCCAAATGTGTTTGAACAACCTCTCTCTGACCTTATCTCACAAAAGTAGCATTTAAATCTGACTTGATAATTCACCACCTATCTATTCCAAGAGGTTTCATCTCTTTCTGGCTCGAAATTTTTTGATCTGGGCGAAATTTTAAGTATTTTGGTCATTATAGGCTTTCACCAGCTAATTTACCCGAAAATCTGCTCCTTAGCTGGTGAAAGGCAGAGCTTTCACCAGCTAACTAGTTATAATTCTGCCTTCTGCACTGGTGAAAGCGCAGATTTCTTCAAAATCAAATTTCTTAGTCATGGAGAGTCCGTTTTGCATGCTTAAATAGTCGATCGACATCTACAAATCCTAAGATTTCCAATGGTTCTTTCAAATCTTCATTTGGATCCCGGGAAGCTATTCAAATTTTCCCTACAATATTAGGCATCATTCTTTCAAAAATGCCAGTGCGTTTTTTATCACTAACATCTGGCTCCAACTGGGATGGATACCTCCCTGTGAGGTCTCCAAGAACCTGGCAGACCTTGTGCCTTTAGTATTGGGCTATGGAGTCATTTAGCCTTTACAATTTATCATCTGGCTATTTTCCAAAGTTTGTTGTTGTCTTTCCCAATCTTCTTTATCTGTAGCATGTCTGCTTCAATCTCCCTTGGAAATGTTGTTTGCACATTGACATGGCATCTGTTGTGGCAATATCTTCATTAAGAAGAAAAGTGTTGGACATAGGTTGGATGGTGAGATATGTAACCATGGTTTTGAAAATTCCAGGATAACTTCAAGCTTGAAATGAGAATATTGCAGGCAGCTTGAGGTCTTTCACTTTTCGTTTTCCAGCAGCTTCAAATACAAAGCATTTTTAGATCCTAAAAATATGGATCAAATATTCTAAAAACAGATAGTCAAAATAGATCCAAAATAATAGAAGATGATCCTAAATTAAGATCAATCTCATATTCTTTAAGAGTCTTCATCTTTCTCGACCTCTGATGTGTGCAGATAGCCTTCCAAGGCTCGTAGATGTACTTTTATCATGATAGAATCGAATTTGCTATCTTTGGCAAAAACAATTGATTTTGTGCCCCCAAAATAGGTTTCTAATCTGACTTTGACACCTCTTCAAACTTGTTTTTATCAAATCCGGGTCTTGAATTTGATGTGTAAATTCAATATGCATCTTTAGAAATTATTTTCAGGATGTTTGGTTGAGAAAAACTTCGATCTGGGAAAAAATACACCTTCGTTGGCTAGTCTCAGGTTTCACCAGCTATTCCGCCTTAAGATTTGCTAGTTAGCTGGTGAAAGCTCTGCCTTTCATCAGCTAACTAGTTATAATTCTACCTTCTACGCTGGTGAAAGTTATGTTTTATCTTTGAGAAGAAAATAATGCAGAGAAGCAATGATCCTGCATAGGGTGTTAGATTCTTCAGCATCTGCTCGATAAAGTGTTGTCGACACTTGATGTTTGAACCTCAGGTGACCTGCAATGCTTGATTCAAGAATTGATATGCTAAGCAAGCGAGGAAGAAACAAATTAAATATGTCGAAATAATTAAAGCAATGGCACCACGGCTGCAGAGCATACAAAAGGGAATCCAAATGCACAACTGTTGTTATCTATGGCAGGAAGCAGCACAAGAAGGATCTTCTTGCTAGGGCATATGGGAATTTCTTGATCATTTCCTCAAGCTCAACATTACCAAATTCCTGGCAGATTTGATGAAACTCATCCAGATTAATTTGCCTACTTCCGTTGTTTTTATATCACTAAAGTGCATAATAGCAGACTCGGCACCATCACTACTTTCATTCATGAGAGCCTTCGATTCAACTTCTACTGGTGATGATGATGTTGATGTAGATATTGTATGATGACAAGCACCCATGCATAACCATCCTGAAATTCCAAGAGATGGCCTGGTGAAAACAACAACTTGTGCCATAATTTGTGCTCTATAGCTGTAGCTTATGACTGCTCTCATCAACAATAAACTCTAAAGTTTCAACCTTTGCATTTTTTTTCCATCATAAAACTTGGCAAAGATTTCTGTGATTTCACTCCTAGAAGCTATGACCCTTAGCCCCTCGGGCCTCTATCATTAATATTACAGAAGTGTTATCTTAAATAGAAAAATGTCACCAACAGATGATCCCTATCTCTCTCAATTATGTCATTTATTAAGAACCTTCCTCAAATGATTTTGGCAACGAAAGTATTTGATCTGAGCAAAAATACTACCATTCTGCCCATGTCTATGCTTTTAGCAGCTTACAGTGATGAAACAGGGGAGGAATAGCTGTCGAAGGTCTTGGGATTTGGCAGCTAACAGTGCCTTATGGAACTACTATCATCATCTGGATCATGAATCATCACACAAAAAGCTGAGGAAGATGTCAAACTTTGACCAAAATATCAGGCACAAAAAGTTTAACCAAGTGATAAGCTGGAAATCTGAGTCATTTAACCTTTTGAATCTGAATACGATCTTCATCTGATGAATCCCTTGCGACATGCTCTTGGGTAGATTCGAGTCACCTCAAATGATGATAAAGCTGCCAATTATACCCCAACTATTTAGAACTAACCCTGAAATCGCTGACATCTGCCTTAAAGTCTGGGATGCCCCTCAACTATCTCCTCAAAATCTGGGATGTGCTTATATGTTTCAGACACCCATTGTGCGCAGAAAATAATCTCATTCGACAGGCTCACTCCACTCATTCAATCTTTCATTGATGCAATATATTCCTGCCATGATAGGCCCATACAAACCGATGACACGCATCTCCATTCTGAAATAGAAAAGATCACCTACATTCACACCAGGAATAGCTCTAATTACCCTCCTATCTTGATTGACACAGAGCCCTCTTTTCATCATGATCGATCCACCTTTCAGATTAGGTCGTTTATAGTTACTACCGCCAGGTTCATCTTTGTGTGCTTCGTCGTCCTTCCAAGTCTAAGACGTAGCTCAAGATTCTCTTTGTTCCACTCAATCTCCAATGGACCTCTAGGCAAATCAATCAAGCGTTTCCTTCCTTTCTCAGCCTCTTTGTCATAATAGCACGTGAAAGATGAGATTGACTTCAAAGAGGGTAATCTCTTGTGAGCCGATACCCTCCGAGACCAAGGTTTATTAAAACAAGTTTGTTGGAAATCATCAAATGGGTTACCCTCGAAAAGAGTTTCAGGGCCGACCTTCGCCGGGGTAGGAGAGACTCAACTTAGGCTTTGGAGATCGCTTTCCGACTGAACTCACCTGAAGTTGGAAGACAGAATGGCATCTTTGTCTTCTTCAATGGAGCAGCTGTCCAAGCTCGAATACGTGGTAATATGCAAATTCGCATTGTGGAAATATAACTGGTTCATATTTTCCGACGAGAAATTCGCTTTCCCTTCTTTATCTCTGTGATTATCTGAAAGTGGTAGTGGAGGAATAAGTGATCCCATGACCGGTGTAGAGGAGAATGACGAAGAACAGAAGGGGGAAGAAGGATGTCGTGGCTACCGTTTAGATAGTCATGTGGCCCATCTTCAAAGTTTCCATTGGTTACCAGGTCATTTACCAGATCAACTTTTACGGCTTTCGATCTGGGTGGGTTTATTATCTCTTTGATTGCCACACCATCAATGAGCAGCCCACAATTGGGATTATTGTAATCTTCATCCGGATTGAACAGTACAACTTCTTGGGCCTCAAAAATAGCTTGCAATCCCCAAGCATATACATCCCAACCATTGTTGTCGTAAACTGTCTTGATGAGAAAAACTTGAGAATATGGTTTAACAGTCACATTCAAATTTACTGGTGTTTCGCAGGCCTTGGACACGCTGAAACTGATTGAGTAAGATGATCCCTTCTTCAGGCCTTGGATCTGCTGGGATATCAACCCATTATTTCCAAGCTGGACGACATGCCCATTATCTGGAATAATGAACTGAAGTTGGTTGCGCTAATCTAAGGAGGAGATGTATTCTACTAACCCATCGATCTTCCACTGAGGTAATAGGTTTTGACCCACAATCACGTTTCTGACGACAACCTAGCTTTGAGGAGCCTCCTCGAAATTTCCGTTGGGAAGCAGAGCATCGTTAGCTATGGCAGATCCCCAGAAAAGACAGTGAAGAAAGAAAACACTTTTACAATAAAGTCTGCACACCGTAGTGTCCTCAAATAGTGGACGTCACTGCCACATATACCCACAGCCTTCATTCTCACCTTCGCATCATGAGGGCCAAGAGGCGGAAGTTTAAAGGGCTGGATGCGAAGAGTGTTTATTCCAGTGAGCCATGCAGCCATATTGTCACTTTCTACATATCAGTGCAGGTACAACATCTGCACTTTCAACACATGCACAAATATCTTCACTGTGATTATAGAGGTTCCTAATAACAATTGCAGAGTCCTCCAAAAACTGGAATTAATTTTCCATTTGTTTCTCATTAGACAGTTGCATGTACATTCTTTGCCTTGCAATGATGACTCAGCCAAACGTGGTGAAGATCCGATCAATTTTCTTCTCCCACCAATTACTTTGATGATGATACACCAGGTGTCTTCCACATGCCTTAAACTTTGCCATGACTGTTGTATAAAAACTCTGTTTTAGCCCTTTCATCGGCCTATTTGCTTGTGAAGATTCCTGTTAGCTGTTGAAAGTAAACACTTTCACCGGCTTATCACAGCTTAGAATGGAACGTTAGCCGGTGAAAACAAATTTTTATTTCTTTGATGAATAAAAAGGTTTTATTCATTCAAAATAACTCAAAACCTTATTGTTTAAGACTTATAATTTAAAAAAATTCTACATGACTTTTGAAAATTTTGTTATGGTTAATGAAAAATTTAAAAGTAATTGCCTGGGCTTATTTCAGGTGTTAAGATCCGGCCTTTAAACTGAAAAACTATGCAATCTTGATCTCTGCAAAACTGTAACTTGCATGTAATTTTCCTGTAATTTGATCTCTGTACACCTTCAAACGTGCCTTTATTCACACAAGCTCACTGCTATTTCTACTGCAAATTAGAATAAAGAAATGCTCAAGAAAGAGCTTATTTCCTGAACTACCCTACTTTAACCAACTGCTGCCTCAAAATTAGGTAAAATCATGCTTCCAATGAAGCCATTCGAGTATCTGAATAACTGGTAAAACTTCTGATTTGAAGATGAATGTAGGAAACCATGGAATACTAATATATAATTCAAAAATGCAGCATAACCAGCCTTTGTTTGGAAAAAGCAATTTGACATCTATGCTGCTCAAAGATTTCAGATAGTACACAAATGGATCTATAAAATTGAAAGAAAATACCTCTTGCTACTGTTTCAGCTGAAAAGCAGAAAGTGTCTGCATATTTTCTGGATTATCATGGCTTCCACCTTCAACTGCGTGCAAATCTGAATAGAGCTACAAACTAACTTCATTATTGATGATGAACTATTTTTTGTCGTCTGCATATCTGTGTTGAAGTATGGTACATGCAAACTTGTTGATTTCTGGAGGTGACTTTTCAATGTCTGTTGTGGGAGTTTCCAGATGGCTAATTTTTTCACAGTATTGTTCTTCATCAACATCAAATTCATAACTATTATAAATAGGAGGACTACTCTTCAAGTCAGCAAAATCTGATGTAGGAATCTGATCTGCTTCGTCTGCATACTTATCAAAGATAGGTGAACAAAAAACCTCTGTGTCTAGCAAAGAAAGACAAGCAATCTTCAAATCCTTCTCATCCGTCATAGGCGAAAAACTGTCATAAGAAACCTCTTTGAAAATTTGAGAACAATCCTCTTTTATAACTGATTCTTCATACAAATCAAAGGTAGCATGTGCAACAGAGATAAGATCTGATGCATCTACAGATATATAATTCTCATTATAACCATTTGTATTATGAAGATCTTCCTTAACAACATAACTTTCATCTCTGCAAAAAGAAGAGTCAACTGCTTCCTGTTGAACATGCTTTTCAAATTTTTCACAGCATTCTTTAAAGAGACTTTCAGCTGAAAATTCAACTTCTTCTTCCCCTACCTTATAATCCTTTTCGTTTTGGTTTAAAGTAGTAGGTACATAAGAAGAACAATCCAGAGAATCTTCGGTCACACAATCATCAATATTCACATCAACTCTATCTTGAAGATCTTCCTCTTGAACAACAACAATAGAAATAATTTCATGTTCACAACTAGAAGAATAGACATTTTGAATATGTGAATGAAATTTTTCACAACAACCCTCAAGAAGAATTTCCCAAGAAAAATACCTTTCACATCGATGATGGAATACTCTATGAAACTCTTTTAAAGAAGATATGCTAGAAGGAGGTAAATAACGATACCATTCACGAGCATCTCCTTCTAATGAGAAGACAAACATCTTCATGAGCACATCCTCATGATATATATCCAGCTGAAACATACATTGATGAAATCTGATGAGATGATCTGAAGGATTATCTTCTTTCTTTTCTGCAAATCTTGGGAGGTGATCTCCCCAAATATCTATAGAAGGAACTGGATGTGGGAAACCAAGAACTGTTGAGAATTCAAGAGGTGCAAACCTCTGAGCCAAAAGAGCTGCAAACACTTTTGACATTTGATTATTGTGGAGTCGCCACTGAATTTGTCCTTCATGGAGTCGCCAGATAGGTAATTACAACCAAATTATGTCCAAGCTTTGTCTATCACCAAATCTGGATCTTGTCGTCTCCCAAGGAAGCTGAGCTTCGATCTCCTCTCCCCGGCAACGGCGCCAATTTGTTATCACTCCAAGAAACTCCTTAGGGTTGTAGGCTAAGAATGCTTGGTAACTTAAGAAATTATAATTAATCAAAGTGTGGATCAATGGGATAGTTGAGGATGGATAAGCAAGAAGATAACATATCATGCTTCTAAATAAACCAGTGCTTCAAGAAACTAGATATTAGTTACAGCAAAAATAATCAAGATATGAAGAATGACATTCAAGATAACCAAGTACAAATCTGTAGGGTCATACAAGAATGTAAGAAGATCTAATTCGTATTAATGAGTTATATTAGAAGATGACAGTTCTAAACAACTGAGCTGAATAGAACTAAATACAGAATAGTGGAAAATGTGGACAGACTGATATATAATGACCGAAGAAAACTGTCATTCATATAGCAAAATAATGCACAAGTTACATAGCCAAAAAGTGTCTCCAGAATTGAACCCCCACATTCATCTTCCTTCTGTAGCTTATAGCTTTACAATTTAGTTATCAGATCCTAAAACAGTGGATCTGATTTTCTAAAAACAAAAAGTAAACTAAATTTACAAAAAACTAGGAAGAGATCCTCAAGATGAGGTCAATCTCTATCTTTTGGTCTTCAATCATTGGTTGAAAGTTGATGAAATGTAGCCTAGCCTTCCAAGGCTCTTTGATCTGTTCCTCTGAAAGTGGAATTCGAATTTGATGATGTGTGCCAAAAATCCTAAAATTCTACCTTTTAAAATGAGGCCAAATGTGTTTGAACAACCTCTCTCTAACCTTATCTCACAAAAGTAGCATTTAAATCTGACTTGATAATTCACCACCTATCTATTCCAAGAGGTTTCATTTCTTTCTGACTCGAAAATTTCTGATCTGGGCGAAATTTCGAGTATTCTGGTCATTACAAGCTTTCACCAGCTAATTTACCTGAAAATCTTCTCCTTAGCTGGTGAAAGGCGGAGCTTTCACCAGCTAACTAGTTATAATTCTGCCTTCTGCGCTGGTGAAAGCGCGGATTTTTTCAAAATCAAATTTCTTAGTCATGGAGAGTCTGTTTTGCATGCTTAAATAGTCGATCAACATCTACAAATCCTAAGCTTTCCAATGGTGCTTTCAAATCTTCATTTGGAGCCCGAGAAGCTATTCAAATTTTCCCTACAAGATTAGGCATAGTTCTTTCAAAAATGCCAGTGCGTTTTTGCTCGCTAACAACGCCCTCTAGAACTATGACCTTTGGAACTATGACCTATGGAACTACTTCCTCTGGAACTACACCTCTGGAACTATGACCTATGGAACTATGACCCATGGAACTACAACCTTTGGAACTATGACCTCTGCAACTATGCCCTCTGGAACTACGCCCTCTGGAACTATGACCTGTGGAACTACACCCTCTGGAACTACGCTTCTGGAACTATGACCTTTGGAACTACACCCTCTGGAACTATGACCTCTGGAACTACACCCTCTGGAACTATGTCCTTTGGAACTATGACCTGTGGAACTATGCCCTCTCAAACTACGCCTCTGGAACTATGATCTATGAAACTATGACCTATGGAACTAGGCCCTCTGGAACTATGACCTCTATAACTATGCACTATGGAACTACGCCCTCTGGAACTATGCCCTTTCGAACCATGACCTATGGAACTACACCCTCTAGAACTACACCTCTGGAACTATGACCTCTGGAACTACGCCCTCTGGAACTACAACCTATGGAACTACGCCTCTGGAACTATGACCTCTGGAACTATGACCTGTGGAACTACGCCCTCTAGAACTATGACCTCTGGAACTACGCCCTCTAGAACTACGCCCTTTGGAACTATGACCTATGGAACTACGCCCTCTAGAACTAAGCCTCTGGAACTATGACCTATGGAACTACGCCCTATGGAACTATGCCCTTTGGAACTATGACCAGTGGAACTACGCCCTCTAGAACTACGTCGTTGGAACTATGACTTGTCGAACTACACCCTCTGGAACTATGCCCTTTGGAACTATGACCTCTGGAACTACACCCTCTAGAACTACGCCTCTAGAACTATGACCTCTGGAACTATGACCTCTGGAACTATGACCTCTGGAACTACGCCCTATGTAACTACACCCTCTCGAATTATGCCCTCTTCAACTACGCCCTCTGCAACTATGCCCTCTGGAACTATGACCTATGGAACTACGCCCTATGGAACTACACCCTTTGGAACTATGACTAGTGGAACTACACCCTCTGGAACTACGCCGCTGGAACTATGACTTGTCAAACTATGCCCTTTGGAACTATGCCCTTTGGAACTATGACCTCTGGAACTACACCCTCTGGAACTACGCCTATGGAACTATGACCTCTAGAACTATGACATGTGGAACTATGACCTCTGGAACTATGCCCTATGTAACTACACCCTCTGGAACTACACCCTCTAGAACTACACCCTCTGGAACTATGACTTGTGGAACTATGCCCTCTGGTACTACACCTCTGGAACTACACCCTCTCAAACTACGCCCTTTGGAAGTATTACCTCTGGAACTACGCCCTCCAGAATTACGCCTCTGGAACTATGAACTCTGGAACTATGACCTCTGGAACTACGCCCTTTGGAACTATGACCTCTGGAACAACACCCTCTAGAACTACGCCCTTTGGAACTATGACCTGTGGAACTATGTTCTCTAGAACTATGACCTGTGGAATTGTGACCTATGGAAATATGACATGTGGAACTACGCCCTCTAGAACTATGACCTCTAGAACTACACCCTTTGTAACTATGACCTGTGGAAATACACCCTCTGGAACTACGCCTTTGGAACTATGAACACTGGAACTATGCCCTTTGGAACTATGACCTCTGGAACTATGCTATATGGAACTACGCCTCTGGAACTATGACCTCTAGAACTATGACCTATGGAACTACGCCCTATGGAACTAGGACCTCTAGAACTACGCCCTCTTGAACTACACCCTTTGGAACTACAAACTGTGGAACTACGCCCTCTGTAACTATGACCTGTGGAATTGTGACCTGTGGAACTATGACCTATGGAACTACGCCCTCTAGAACTATGATCTCTAGAACTATGCCCTCTAGAACTATGCCCTTTGGAACTATGACCTGTGGAACTACGCCCTCTGGAACTACACCTTCTGAACTATGACCTCTAGAGCTACGCCCTCCAGAACTACGCCCTTTGGAACTATGACCTTTGGAACTACGCCCTCTGGAACTATGACCTCTGGAACTATTACTTGTGGAACTACGCCCTCTGGAACTATGCCCTTTGGAAGTATGCCCTATGGAAGTATGCCCTCTGGAACTACACCTATGGAACTATGACCTCTGGAACTACGCCCTCTGGAACTACGCCCTTTGGAACTATGACCTCTGAAACTACGCCCTCTAGAACTACGTCTTTGGAACTATGACCTCTAGAACTATGACCTGTGGAACTCCACCCTCTGTAACTATGACCTCTGGAACTACGCCCTCTTGAACTATGTCGTTTGGAACTATGACATGTGGAACTATGCCCTCTGGAATTATGACCTGTGGAATTGTGACCTATGGAACTATGACTTGTAGAACTAATCCCTCTAGAACTATGACCTATGGAACTGCGCCCGCTGGAACTACGCCCTTTGGAACCATGACCTATGGAACTACGCCATCTGGAAATATGCCTCTGGAACTATGACCTCTGGAACTACGCCCTTTGGAACTATGACCTTTGGAACTACGCCTCTGAAACTATGCCTCTGGAACTATGACCTGTGGAACTATGCCCTCTGGAACTATGACCTCTTGAACTACGCCCTTTGGAACTATGACCTGTGGAACTATGCCCTCTGGAACTATGCCCTTTGGAACTATGACCTATGGAACTACGCCCTTTGGAACTATGACCTGTGAACTATGCCCTCTAGAACTAGGCCCTCTGGAACTATGACTTATGGAATTGTGACCTATGGAACTATGACCTATGGAACAATTCCCTCTGGAACTACGCCCTCTAGAACTATGACCTGTGGAACTATGCCCTCTGGAACTATGACCTCTGGAGCTACGCCCTTTAGAACTATGACCTATGGAACTACGCCTTCTAGAACTACACCCTCTGGAACTATGCTCTTTTGAACTATGACCTGTGGAACTACGCCCTCTGGAACTATGACCTGTGGAATTATGCCCTCTAGAACTAGGCCCTTTCGAACTATGACCTATGGAATTGTGACCTATGGAACTATGACCTGTGGAACTATGCCCTCTGGAACTATGACCTCTAGAACTACGCCCTCTGGAACTACGCCCTTTGGAACTATGACCTGTGGAACTATGCCCTCTGGAACTATGACTTGTGGAATTGTGACCTATGGAACTATGACCTGTGGAACTATGCCCTCTGGAACTATGACCTCTGGAACTACGCCATCTGGAACTACGCCCTTTGGAACTATGACCTATGGAACTATGCCCTCTGGAACTATGACCTCTGGAACTACGCCATCTGGAACTACACCCTTTAGAACTATGACCTATGGAACTCCACCCTCTGGAACTACGCCTCTGGAACTATGACCTCTAGAACTACGCCCTCTGGAACTACTCCCTTTGAAACTATGACCTCTAGAACCGCGCCCTCTGGAACTATGACCTGTGGAACTATGCCCTCTAGATTTAGAAACATTTTAGGACAAGTAAACATCACCTTAGATGACATTTTGAAAATTAAAATAAAATTATTAGACAAAGAATTAATGTTATGAATTTCATTTACCAATTATTAGGTTTATTAGTTTCCCATGGGGTGACATTTGGACACCGTGCACCAAGGGTAGTAAATACACCCTTTCACGACCTATCTCCCTCTTCTCCTCAGAATGCATAGCATTTACACAGCTTGGATGGTGGTGCAGTTGTGCAACGTGGGAGACTTAATGGGATGCTCAGTGTGAGAGTTGGAGTGCTACAAGACTATTACAAGTCTATTACAGGTTGTCAACTTGAAGTTAATGGCGGTTTTCATCACCAATTTTACCAACTTATCCATTTTTTTTGTTCAGGTGTTATGGGTGGCTCCCTCCTCCCTCACTAGAATATTTCTTGCACATGGTTCTCTGCTCTTCTCTCCCTTTCTCCCCTAGCCTTCTGATCTTCATCCCAGTGCAATTCCACGCGAGAGGGGTAAGTCGAAGCGTGTCCCAGCCTACTATAGTTTCAGAGCAAGACGACTATGTCTGATTCCCTCATCTGTGCCAATTTCGCCCACCTCCATTAGCCTAATCCTTATTGGTTCACCCTCAATGAATTATCCCTTCATAGACCAGATTTGGATGGGGGATGAAAGCCACCAAGTTTACATAGAAGAAGAATTCCCTCCGGTACCTCCCCAGTCCCCTCTGGACTCTCTTTTGATAACAACCACATACCTACATGCCTCTCTTCTCCACTCTTCCCGAGAGGAAAATGTCGATCCTACTCTGGTTTTGGAGAGTTTCCCAATCAAAAAAGAGTCTCCTCCTACTCCGCTCGGTGAAAAGGTTCAGGACGATGATTTCCTCGGTATTGAGCTCCACCCAAATGAAAATTATGTGCCAGAGATGCCTCACCAATGTAGCTTCTTAAAAGATCAATTGTAGCTCATATTCTAGATGAGAAGGGATGTTGTTGACCAACTTCATCATCAAACCATCATGTGTCCTTGGTTGGATGCCTTCTTCAACTCTCTTTCAAGCAAGTCTGACAAAAGTGATCCGGTGACAAGATCGTCGGTGATCGTCACTTCATCGATGGACCATCCCATCATCATAATTAATTCCAACTGCAAGTTGGTGGATGGACTCGCATGCTCCAAAAGCAAATTCAAATTCAATTTTGAATGTATGGTTTTCCACAACTTATCTCACGACATGCTACTGTCTTGTTTTTCATAGCAGCGTTTGGACGGAGGACGAATGAGGGACAACACAAGTAGCAACAACACTACACAAACGGGGCGTGGAAGAGGGCAGGAAATGTTGTGTCTGCGCGTCCGACTCGTCTCTGTATCATGGCAACACCACATCACCAGAGAAAATTCACAATCCAACCAAGGCTTCCCGGGTCTGGCTCGACACTTTCAATACCGCAAAGGAGGTTGCTCGTGCTTACGACGAGGCTGCTAGCAAGTTCAGAGGCTCGCGAGCAAAACTGAATTTCCCAGATGAAATTATGTGGAATGCTCATCACCCTCGTCTCCCTTCATCTTAAATGTTAGGTTTCTTTCATAGCAGCTTATGCATGTCACATACATCTTTCACGACACCTTATGTATGCAGCAAGGAATGGTTATTTGGGAAATATTGTTTTGCTGGAATGATTTTATGTAAAAATTAGATGTAACTATGTTCAATTTAAATGCTAAGATTTATTTTTTTCTCCCCTTATTTTTTTTTTTGTTTGTTAATTTGTGCAGGACCTGCGATTAACCTGTGGCTTGAGAAACCGCGACTCAGGGGCATCTAAGCCGTCAAAATCACCCGGGGATCGCACCCGGCCTGAGCCACACCAACCCTTAACATGGTTGGATTTTTTGTCCCCGCAGGTTTCGAACCGGTGACTTTAACATCACGGAGTGGCTTAACAACACACTCCGTCACCGACTGTCCTACACCTCAGGGACTTTCTCCCCTTATCTTTATTCAACACAATCTAATTTAATATTTTAATTGTTTCACTATTTATTATTTCTATAAAGTAATATGAAAATATAATTAAATTTTAATATTTTAATTGTGTCACTATTTATTATTTCGAAAATATAATTAAATTTTAATATTTTATTCATTATTTCTAAAAAGTAATATAAAAATATAATTAAATTTTAATAGTGTCATTATTTATTATTTCTATAAAGTAATATGAAAATATAATTAAATTCTTGTTCTAATTTTAACCCAATTTCATTATTTTATTTTTTCATAATTTAAAGTATCTAAATATCATATTTACATATTTTATGATTAAAATTAAATTAAACTTAGTTTTTAGATAACTAATTATTTTATAAAAATATATTTCATTATTTTATTTTTTCATAATTTAAAGTATTTAAAAATCATATTTAAATATTTTATGACAAAAAATAATTTAAATTTTTTTAAGTTTTCATAATTTAAAATATTTAAATATTTTATGATTAAAATTAATTTAAACTTTGTTTTTAGATAAGTATATTTTTTTTAGAAAAAAATATGTTAATATGCCTCATATTGAGAATGCTCAACATCCGACTTCAATCCATTCTCATGCTCTTTAACATTATCTTACTCACCACAGTGAACAATAATGAAAAAAAGAGAAATCCGACATAGGAGAAACTTATCGATGGGGAATCCAAATATTGAGAATGCTCTGAGGACAACCAGATGGTCATATTCTCACGAAAACGGGCATACAATTAATGGGGTCTTCAACCAGATTGGAAGTGTCTGCTCCTTTAAAGACTTGAGTAATAAGGATTCAGTAAGTACCTACCAGTTTGTCCCTCCTTATATTCCCACGGGCATAGATGTCCATGTTCATAGAAACTAGGTTCTACCAAAGAAGCTCATCGCCCCCCTGCAAAACCAACAGTTGGTTTCAGAAAACATACAAAAAGTAACACCACTTCATTAAGCATCGTCTACTTTATGATGATGATGATGATGATTAACACAGACCGAATTGGTCTATCAGACCTTAAGAGGGTAAGGGATTACTTGAAATTCTTTAGAATTTTGTTTTTGTGCTTGAAAAACATTAAGAGAAGCTTTCCAAGATCCCCATAGTTTTGTTGAGTTAAAAGGTTAGGAAGATTAATAGTATGACAAATATTTTGAAATTGATATCTTGATGTTTCCTCTTTCTTTAATGTTTTAGAATTTTCAAATTTTAATCTAAAAAATGATTATAAATACACAACATGATTTCAAAAAATCTAAAGAAAAATTTACATCATTAAATATGCTCATTATTGGGTGAGAAGATTTGACAAGAGTTATTGGCATCCAATAGGGCAATTTTCTATTTTCATTATCTGCTTTAATTTTGATCTGCTTTTACTTTTAAGAGGCAATTTGTACAATTAATTAATAAAAATACGTGTTTTTGTTTTAACGCCCATCTTACCAACTTTAGAGTAAATTACCATATTTTTTTGATTTCGTAAAAAGTAAAAACACAATAAAATTTACGATATTCTTTTATTGTTGATTATATTTAGATGTTTACAAAATAGTTTACGATCAATGATGAATGGGAAGGCTTTCATCAATACACATTTGTTTTACCACTTTAAATAATTCATAATTCATATAAATGTCCTTTTTATGACATTTTTTATTTTAATATTAACTAACTAATTTCATGTACAACATATGAGGTCCACCAAATAGTTGCAAATGATTATACATATAGATAAAACATTAAGTCCTCAACCTAGGGAAGTCCACCATTTTCAATTGCATGAATATAATGCCAAAGTCTATAGATTTTAGTCATAATTACCGCGTATAAATAAACGTTTGTTTTAACCACCGTAAATAAGACAAAATACATTTAAACGTGCGTTTCATGACCTTTGTATATTAATATTAATTAATAATTTCATCTATAAAATGTTGAAGGTCCACTAGATAGTTGAATAATGACTATGCACATAGGGAAATACATTGGAAGTCCATTGTTTTAAAAGATATGATTATGATTTCATTTTTATTTATTTTTCATGTGGTTTATGATATTGGATATTGGTGTTTGTTAGAATATAGGGAGGTTGAGTATTTTTATTGGGGGTTTAACAATAAGAGCATTTTACTCATTTAAGGGCACAACATGTCACTCACAAGGAATTGAACTTCGGTTGGGAGGGTAACAATCATTCCTCCCAACCACCCAAGCTACATCCAATGGACAAAACACTAAGACTTTCATCCCAGTACTACTCTAGCCTGAACGCACTTAACTACAAAGTTCTAATAAGATCCGATGTATTAATACTAAGCATGTGAATTGAACTTAGATAAGAAGATTAGCAATCATTCTTCGTAACCACTCAAGCTAAACCAAATTGACTATAATACCATCGTTATATTTAAATAAAATTAAAATTAATAAAATGTAAATTTAATACCTACTATACTCTATAATTTAATTAAATTATATTGAAAACTGAATAAAAAACATATTTTCAACTTTACATGTGGAGTAAGTTGGTGTAGTTGATACACATAATTGAAAAATATGGTTTAATTAATTGGCCCATTTATTCGGAACCAAAAAACAAATTCGTTCAACTAGAGACAAGGAGGATATTGACGTGAAGAAGGACAACAACGCAATTGGGAATGGATTGGGTTGGCTTCAAGTCTTGGGGAAGAGCCATTCTTCTAGATGCCATGAGGATTATAACGTTTGTTGTTGAGATTGGCGTTTGTGGTCGAGAAGACCCACTTTAATAATAACGACAACCAAATCAAGTACCTAACATATGGAGTCATTCGCCTCTTTATGGTCCAAGCCACCTACCATCCCCTATGTCAAATCCAATGTTCCAACCAACCATGTCGGAAGCAATGAAATGTAATAATATTGTACGTTTCTATTCTATTAGCCAAATAGAATTGGGACTTGATTATTATTTTGCAAGTTAAGTCGGTCAAGGTCTATTTCAGACACATGTAGGAAACAATTAGAAACAATCAAAGGTGGAAAAAAAAAGTCTATTTCAGACACAATGTAGGAAACAATTAGAAACAATCAAAGGTGGAAAAAAAGTGCATCTATTGTGTTTTATTAGAGTTTGTTCTTGTGTTTTATTTAACCTTTGTGTTGGTCATTATATGCAAAATATATGTCTCGATAGTGCTTTCCCATTTTCATTTACATTTGAAGATGCATGCAACTACATTTTTGAAAGATATATGTTAATGTCACGAATCTGATGCAATTCATGCAAGAAATCAAATCTTAGTTCATATTCATATAATTCCAATGCCTCTATATCTTTATTGCTTAAACAAACCAAGAAATGATCTATTAATCCATTTCCCAATTCAATAGAAGAGTAACAAAAATGCAAGGGGACATGGAATGCATCAAATAAATAATGTGCAGGAGTATATGAAAAATGCATCCAATCTAAAAAGATGATTGCTATGTAGAAGATGGTCAATATTACCATGTACAATGCACTGCTCCTTATGTTCGGATCCTTTTTCTTTGACCATTTCTCAACATTCCACACAACTATATTTTCTGCATTGTGCACATGTGTTTCCCCGGAACAATCAACATATGTGCTATTTTCAATTCTTGTGCGAAGAATTCATACTAATCCTCTTGCACTCATGCATTGTGGTGCTTCCAGATGTTCGCACTTGCAATAGTTCTGCATCACAAATTGTGACAAGCCACGTGATTTGCACGGTGACTGAGTCATTTATGGCACATTGAATTGCTCATGTTTACGAGGAAAGGGCAGGGATTTAGAACTAGTGCAAAGAAAATGTCCTAATTTTGTATGGGATGGATAACGGTTTTTATTTATGATTAGTCATATTCGAAGGTAATGTATGTGTATGGAAAACACATTTTAGTAAATATGGGTCATGCATTTGTCCTTGAAGAAATTCAAGCTCTGCAATGTATTTATGTTTGCAAAATTTCCTAGTCAAAAGCCTTTTGTACTCGAGCATTTTTCAAGTTGTCCGGAGACTTTTTCTATGAACATATGTCCGCACTCGATGTTGTTGTGTCTTCCGCACTCCACAAAGGTATATCACTAGAAAAACCAACACTTAAGTGTATTTTCAACACTTGTGTGGAGAATTCATACCAGTTATTTGCATTCACTTTCACACCTCCGCACTTCCAATAGTTTTGCACTGCATATTGTGACAAGCCATATAATTTGCACGATATCTGAGTCATTTATAGTACATTGAAATTTGCTCGGATTTACAAGAAAAGGGTAGTGATTTAGAACTAACATTAAGTAAATGTCACACTTTTCTATGGGCTTTCTAGTGGCTTCTATTTATAATTATGCATATTCTAAAGGTAATTCATGTGTGGAAAGGATATTTTATTAAATATTCATCATGCACTTGGTATTAAAGAAATTCGAGCTCCATGTAGTTCATCTAATAATTCATCAATGACGAGAATTGAAAACTTATCTTTAATAGTGATCTTGTTGAGCTCTCTATAATCTGGACACATATGCCATGAACCATCTTTCTTGAATACCATTACCACCGGTGCAGAGTAAGAACTTTGGCTAGGTCTAATAATGCCAACCTCTAACATTTCTTCAACCATGCACTCAATTTCACTCTTCTGGGCATAAGGGTATTTGTATGGCCTGATGTTAGGAGGAACACTCCCAGGAATTAGGTGAAT
>ML785124.1:292301-303861 GCA_009831015.1 Picea engelmannii | reverse complement strand
TATGGTTTCGAGAGATGATGCAGCTGATGACACTGATAGTGATGATGGTGCTCATGATCTAGTCATGAGATAGTCTATACGACTATGTTGATGCTACCAAGTGAATGGTATGTTTGTGCTCAAGACCATTACCTTCAATACCTCCCTAGCTAGGAGGGAGTGTTGATATTATGGTAGTTGCGGGAGGTATTTACCTCCACGTGTAAACCTGACAAGAATAGAATATTCCAGGAAGCAAGGAGAAACCCTAATTAGTTGGCTAATAACCCTAGAAGACAAGTCGGCTCAAGAGGATAACTTGTATTAGGTTATTAGCCTCCAAAAGAAGAAGTCGGCTAAAGGATATATTATATACTAAGTAAATAGGCACCCAGAATGAGAAGTCGGCCCAGGCAGTCTGCCAGATTTAGTATAAATACAAGAGGCCAATCTTCATTCTGGCAGGCATTCTCAGAACTGCAGAAGCAGCACTTGTGCGCACTGCAGTTGGCCAGTTTGTGCGCAAGTTTGGAGGAGAGTTGCCATTGCAGTTGTTGCAGCTAGCAGATTTCGGTTTTGGCTTGGAATATCTCTTGGTTATGGTTTGGACTCTCTAATCAGCTCCTGCTTGGTGCGCTATCCTTGGAGAAAGGTGCGCCACCCTTTGTTTGGCTATCTAGCCTAGGGTTTGCTTCCGAAATGATTCTTTGTCAAGGTTAAGGTGCTCAGGGGTGGATTCGGCCTATGGTTGGGTGACAATAGTGATATTGTCTATGGTTAAACAAGCACATACATCATATTCTAACACATTCATGGCAACACACTAAGTAAATTACAAAAACATATGTATCAAATTTTGACAAATAAGTGGTTGTAATATTGGTAGAAGAATGTGTAGCAAACAATCAATCATGGAAAATAATGACAAAACATGAGAACTTTCAGATTGCATGCAGATAATCACTGGATTATTCAAGGAAGGTTGAATCTCTCCATAAGTTTGACAAAACACATGTAGAAACCAAAAGCATTCTCATAGATCAATGTGTCTGATCAACTGTCAAGAGAAACGTTATCAATTTGAATATACAAAAAAGAATGAAATATTAACTCAGGATTTCGAATTCAGTTTCTCATTTCTATGTTCACTGAGAATCCAGGGCTCAGTCCAGTGCCTATACATATCCAATTGGCTGGCCATAATCCATTGGCCACCATACAAAAGGGCATCAATTCCATTCTCATATAGTCCAGATAGCTACAATTCCATCAAATGATGTATTTTCCATTCCAAGATTAAATACGAATACAAACTGAAATTTCACTCACATGGACTACCAACATTCTGTCAAAAAAAAGGGAAAAATGAGTCACTAACTCAACTGATATGAAATTTTATATATGGGTGCTTCTATGGTACAGAATTCAAAACAAATAGAAGCAGAGATTGAAATCTTCAGTCCATGCCAACCCCTGATTTAATAATACCTCCGTTTCAACAATAGAAGAATATATCTTTATAGCTAAGTCACATGACATGAGGACAGAGAAATATGAGTGTCTGACACAGGACACGTCGATCTCGGATACAGGACACAGGGGAGACACACACATATATTAAAAAAAAATTGTATATATTAAAAAAAATTGCAAATACAAAAATGAAATATAGACATAAAGATCCAAATTTTTTAGAAACTAGAACATTTACAAAACTCTTGGAATCCCTTCAAATCTCAATTTTATCCTTCACCTGCATAATGAGAGGCCGTGAGGCCTCTTTTCCTACTGCTGAAATTGAAAAAATTGCAACGAATAAACATTTTTTGGAGTCGAACACACAGGACATGCCTAGGGCACATGTTGGACACATGTTTGACACGTGTCCGTGTCTGATATATGGGATATGGACACGGTCGCCTATTGGACGTGTCCTGTTTCTTAGCTTTATAGTAAATACCCTTGATTGAATACCAGCTCTGTTACAGCACTAGAATTAACAACCCATGTCAAATGCAGAGCACTATTCTTCTTTCTTCATGAAAAATCAATCGATCATTTTCTTCGAATAATCCACCCAAATTATTTTTTTTTTGCTGTAATTACACTACAATTCTCATTACATTCAAAATTGTACATGGGCAGAGATACAGCAGAAAGAAAGTATATTGACATACCATCTTAAGCTATCTAAATCTGCCAACTGGGCTGCTGAAGAATCAAGGGCCTCAGTTCTAGTATAAACAGTTCTACAAAAAATCCATCCAACTTTATTTCTCCAGGGGTTCCAAACGGTCCTTAAAAGTGGCCCAGAGATGCATCAGATCCAAAACATGCTTCATCACCTCCTTATCCTGGTGTTCTGCCAATGTAAAATTCACTGTCTCTGCCAGATCGATAAGATGCTAGATGCATATGGAAATCTGGTTGATTTCCTTCAGCAAGCCCATGGAGATCCTCTGGTCCCTCTTCCTCGATTCCTCCATGATCTTATCATATATTAAGAGAAGCACAACAGCCAGAAGAAATACCAGCGAATCGTGAATTGGATCTATTGGGATTCACTCTTGGCAGGCAAACTTACTATCATAGATAGAATCTTAGCAGCTGTCCATGTCTAATACGCTTCCAGTATCTTCCGTCAGTGTCAGGGTATGAATAATTCAATATCTTGAAGAGATTTCTATGGGGAAAAGAGGAGGGGAAAAAATATTCCACTTGTTTCTTGGGAAATTTGAACCCTACCAGGAGACAAAGGCAGTGTGGACTTGATATCCATACTACATAGTCAGAGAATGGCTTTGACAGCAAAGTGGATCGTAAGAGAAATTCAGGGAGATGCCCCTTGGTAAATTCTTATTAGATATGGGTTAGAAACATAAGTTCACATTGATGGGATTAAAGAAATTTTTGGACTATGTGATGTGATTGGAGGGCCCTCTTTGTTCAAAATAGTGGGTTCACCAATTCTCAAGAGAATCTGGATTGCTTGGCAAACAGTCTCTCAAGAGTAGCAGTAGGACTGTGAGAACCCATGAAGATGATGGACAAATGCAGCTTGCTCAATTTGGACATTCTCCTCAGAAAGGGCCACGTGGACCTGCTCTTGAGATGCATAGATAAAAGAATCTCCAGAAGTGGATTTCACAAGTGGGGTATTTATGGGACTCTCATTCCCGGACTTGGCTAGACTGGCAAACAGCAAAACATATCTTAACATCTAACCGTTGCTGATTAAAATGTTGTTCTAGAAATATAAAAATTGTTCCCAGAACATTGCTTATTTAAGATGCCTCTGAACTTTAAAGTTTACAGGTCCTATTGGAAGGACTGGCACTGGAAGCATAGAAAATTATTTAGGGACTATGAAACCAAAAGACTGTATTAACATATCCAATCAAAGTTTTCATGCAGAAAGTTCAAATAAAGATGTGGGCTTAGAGGCACAGATGGATGTTTGATTAGTATGTTAGTGCATTTGGAAAATAAAAGAGGCTTTCGACTTTCATGTCTTAGGATGGATAGCCCTTCATTAATAACTAGCAGTGAAGGATAGACTCGATGCAACAGGTTGATCAGATGGAATTTGTATCATTTGTCAAAAAAATGAGAATGAAATAGGATTTTGGTGTTGCTGTGTCACCCATGTTTTCTGGGATTGAGTTGAATCCTATGCAAATTTGTTTGTGGGCCCTCCACAGAGGAAAGGAGTAATTTTAGGGGACAAATGGATGGCCAGAACAAATGGCAGACATATTCAGGATGCATCAAGGCTAAATCAGCAATTGCTTTTTTTTGAGGAGGAGGTGAAGAGCGAGGTTCAATGTGGAATCCAACAGATTCAATTTAGGAAAAATTCAGAATCCAATAGATTCAATTTAGAAATTTTAGCTTTTAGAGATGAGCTAGCTGATCAGTTCACAGCCAGGATTAGTATATTCAGGAAAGATACAGACTGCTTCAAATTAGGAGAAAAAGCTGAAATCATGGCACTCCTAAGCCTATGTTGGATGAAGAAGCTGTTACAGATGGCCTATGACTCCTAACTGTAACAAGGAATGTAATCCATTTGTTTCTTTAATGTAATAGTCTAGGCATGTCCCAAAAGAAAATATATTTCTTGAATAACCCAAGTTTGAATATGTTACGTCTGTCCCTTAGCATCACCAATAATCTCCACATGAACATAGCCCATCCTTGAAATGATGATAGCGATTGGTATCCCTTACTATAATTTTTCGTTCAGAAATCTTGGAGATGAACTTGGTGGCAGTATGGCAATCACCACATACACGAAGGTTCTTGATTATTCGAATAGTTGTCCCAGGAGGTGTGCTGATAAGACCAAAGGAAATGGCCAGCCTCTCACTATGATGAAATAGAGACTGTTCCTTTTGTTCGTGCTCCATATTATGCAATACAAAACTTGGGTCAAGTACATAGCCTGCTTCTTTGATCTGCTTGGTTAGTTCCCTCAGTTTTGCATAGATTTCTTCACTTTGTGGGTGGGATCTGTCTTCTGCAACAAATGTGTGCAAGGAGTTTTTTATTTCGATCTGGCTGTGACCTGGCTCCTTCCTTATCCCCCTCTCTAACATCATGCTTCTAATCTTTGCCACATCATCCCACCTACCTGCTGTTGCATAAATATTTGACAACAGCACATATGTTGCAGAAGCTTGTGGTTCCAACTCAAAAAGGTTCTCTGCAACACGTTTTCCAAGCTCAATATTATTATATATTCTACAGGCACCAAGTAAGGTCCCCCACACCAAAGCATCCGGCTCAAAAGACATCTTGTTGATAAAATCCATAGCTTCATCAAGACACCCCGCACGGCCAAGAAGATCAACCATGCATGAATAGTGCTCTACTGTCGGTTCAATACCATAATCTCGACTTATGGAATCAAAGAAACGGCGGCCTTCATTCACCATGCCTACATGACTACATGCAGAGAGCACACTAATGAATGTAATGTGATCAGGCTGCACGCGTACTGATTGCATTTTCTCAAAAAGTTGAAGGGCTTCTATGCCATGCCCATGCTGAGCATAGCCCGTTATCATTGCATTCCATGAGACTATAGCTTGTTCAGGCATTTTGTCAAACACCTTGCGTGCATCTTCTATACTCCCACACTTGGCATACATGTCAACAAGGGAACTGCCTGCAAAAATATCTGAATTGAGTCCATGTTTGAGGATCTGTGCATGGATTTGCTTTCCTCGCTCCAAAGACACTAAGCTGGAAGATGCCTTGAGGATACTAGAGAAGGTATATTGATTTGAATCGATTCCTCTTTCTTGCATTTGACAGAAGAGTTTTAGAGCATCCTCACTATAACCATTCTGGGCATATCCTGAAACCATTGTAGTCCATGAGACAACATCCCGTTCAAGAGTTTGATCAAACACTTTGCGTGCATTTTCTATGTCCCCACACTTGACATACATGTCAACGGCGGCACTGCTAACAGATACATTTGATTCAAGTCCTACTTTGATAATGTGGGCATGACCTCCCTTGCCCTCTTCCAGAACTACAAGACTGGCACATGCACTTAAAAAACTTGCCAAGGTGAACTGGTTTGGTTTTATACCCACCTGAAGCATTTGTTTGAAGAGTTGAAGTGCCTCTTCACCATCCCCATTCTGGACATATCCTGTTATCATTGCAGTCCAGGAAATCACATTCTGCTCAGGCATTTTTTCAAACCATTTGCATGCCTCCTTCACGCTTCCACATTTGGCATACATATCAATAAGGGCAGTACCAACAGCAGTGTCTGACTCAAACCCATTTCTTATGATGCAGGCATGGGCACTCTTGCCCTCTTTCATAGCTGACATGCTCCCACATGCTCTTAGAACACTGGCAAAAGTATAATGGTTGGGCTTCAATCCCAGTTGTTGCATTTTATAAAAAAGTACCAGAGCCAACTTGCAAAAACCATTCTGTACATAGCCTGCAATCATTGTAGTCCACAATACCAAGTTTTTTTCGGGTATTCTATCAAACAATCGCTGTGCTTCCTCTATGCATCCACATTTATTATATGTGTCCACAAGAGCACTGCCTACTGTTCTATAGATTCCATGTCCAGTTTTAGCAATGTGGGCATGGACTTGTTTGCATTGTTCCACGCCTACTAAATTTGCACAAGCCCTAAGAACGTTTACAAAGGTATACTGGTTTGGCCTCATGCCTGCCTCTTGCATCTCATAAAAGAGTTCCAGGGCTTCATGCCCATACCCATTATGCACATATCCTGAAATTGCTGCAGTCCATGAGACCACATCTAAGTGAGGCATCCTTTCAAACACTTGAGAAGCAGTCTCCATGTTCCCACATTTTGCATACATGTCAACAAGGCTACTCGCCACAGAGATTTGCGACTCCAAACCAACTTTAATAAGTTGGGCATGGACTTGCTCACCCCATTCTAGAGCTAACAGGTTACCACAACTGTTAAGAACACTAGCAAAGGTGAACCGATTTGGTCCCATGCCTTCTTGTTGCATCTGGCGAAAGAGTTTAACAGCATCCTCGCTATGCCCATTCTGCACATATCCTGCAATCATGGCACTCCATACAACAGTATCCGAATCAGGCATTCCATCAAATAGCTTGCGCGCATCCTCTACATTTGTGCATTTGGCATACATATCAATAAGCACACTACCCACAAAGACATTGAATTCAAAACCAGCTTTTATAACATAAGCATGAAGCAGCTTGCACTGTTCCAGATCTGCAAGGCTAGACAGTGCCCGAGCAATGGCGGTAACTGTAAATTGGTTCGGTCTGATGCCCACCTGGTTCATTTCGTTAAAGAGCTTCAGGGCTTCGTGAGGCAGGCCATTTTGGACATATCCTGCTATTATCAGAGTCCATGAGACGACATTTCGTTGAGACATTCTGTCAAACAGTTGGCGTCCATCCTCTATCTGGCTACAGTTGGCATATAGGTTGACAAGGTTATTCCATATGACTATACCTGCGTCAATTTCAGCTTTGAGGAAATGGGCATGGATCTGCTTTCCCTCTGACATATTCCTACTGTCAATGCACCGCTGTAAGAGCTTGGGAAGCTTATGCCAAGCCACCACGTTGCCTTCCTCATTAACAACACTGGCATTGGCTGTGGAGTTGCCAATGGTGGAACATATATAACGCATATCCCTTCTGCTATACTCATGCCGAATGGATAACTGTTTGTAGTTTCACAGCACATTTAAGTTTCGAATCTAATTCAGAGGTTTAAGCGAAAAGCAAAAGACAAGTATCACATACCTTGCTAGAAAAGATTGCAGAATTCAAGTTCCTATTTGGATGCTCCTGTGCGTGCAAATTTGTGGGCAGAAACGGTAAAGCGATAGCCATGCTGACATCCATACAATCGCTTAAGCCCACTCAACGGTTTTCCTCCTGTAACATTCACCTTTCACAAAATCCATCGATCACAAATTTTAATAATATCCATACAATTGTTTAAGCCCACTCAGCGTTCACCTTTCACAAAATCCATCGATCACAAATTTTAAGAATACCATTTATCAAGGTTTAAGTTAATTGGTTGTTCTGTTTCCCTATCATCATGGACATTCACTAGAGTTTATTGGCTGGTCGGCTAGCACGGGAGAGTCTCCACACAGTGAAAACAAATAAACTCAGCTCTGTTATCCTGAAACTAGACTTAAAAAAGGCCTACCACAAAGTCAGTTGGCAATTTATGAGATTAATTCTTATCCAGATTGGGCTTAAGTGGGATGTCGCCCAATGGATAATGGCTTGTGTTACAAATGTCAGTGGGGCAGTGCTTATTAACGGTTCCCCACCTCTTTTTTTAAAAGTCATCGAGGTCCCCTCTTACCTCTTTTGTTTGTTCTTATCTTTTGTTCCTTCTTATAATAGATTGTTTAAATAGGCAAATAAAATCTTATCTTTTGTTCCTTCTTATAATAGATTGTTTAAATAGGCAAATAAAAAGGCACTCTCAAATGGATCTTTCAAAGGAATCAAAATAATTGTTGACACTTTTATTTCAAATTTATTGTCTGTAGATGATGTCTTTATAATGGGGAATGCTAATTTTGAAGAGTGGTCCACTTTTTACATAATTTTAAGACTCTTTTGCAAAGCCTCGAGCATGGTCATCAATTGTTAAAAATTATGTTTCATAGTCCAGAATATTGAACCGGATCTAGCCAGAAATTTGAGCACAGTTTTTAATGTTCAATTTCAGGTGTTTGATGATGGGATAAAGTATCTTGGATACTTCCTAAAGGCAAATAATTACAAAGTGGCAGATTGGAACTGGCTAATTAAAAAAATAGAAAAAAGAATAGGAAGTTGGTCTTTTCGGTGGGTTTCCCTTGGCGACAGAGTCGTTCTTGCAAAGGCAGTCCTTCAAAGTATTTTTGTTTATTGGCTCAGCTTAGTTAAAATTCCTTCAACCTCCCTGCATCGCATTAAACAACTTATCACAAACTTCATTTGGTGTGGGTCCAGGAAATCAAATGGCTTCCACCTAGCGAGCTGGAAAAAGATAGCACTCCCAAAGGATTGCGGAGGATGGGGATTACATAATCTAGAATGGTTTGCCCAAGCACTTGCAACGAAGTCATGTTGGAGAGGACTCTTCAGCGGTGGACTATGGAGCATAGTGTTGCGGAAGAAATATCTGAAGGGAATTGATGTTCCCTCCTGGATCAAAAGAAATAATTTCAATTACCCTACTGCTTCCATCATTTGGAGGAACCTGATGACAGCTCTACCTATCATTCTAAGGTGGATAGCATGGACTGTGGGAAGCAGTAATCAAATTTCTCTCGACCTTGATGCTTTTATCGGAGGTAATGACTTGTGTTTCATGTTCCCAACACTTACTTCTCATATTCACAATCTGAATATTTTCACTCTTGCCCAAGCAACCCGTCTCAATGATACAACCTCCCCGACTGTGTGGTTCGATTCAAATCAATTAAAGCTAACTGGAGATCTTTCTATAGAATGGGACTCGTTCGTCCTCGCCCTTCGAGCAAATGGCATCACTTTAATCGAATCCAATGACCAACTAGTCTAGTCATGGAATCGCTCACTGGGTATTGTCCCCATCAACTCAGCTTTTCAATCCATCATTTTTACAAATTATAAGGATGAGAAGCGGTGGTGGTACAAAGCCATCTGGCTGGTAAAAATCCCAAGTAAAATTACTTATTTTGTATGGCTATGTTTAAAATATAGCATACTTTTTGGGGCCAATTACCAACGCAGAGGGGGAATCTGGCCTTTTGCTTGCAATCTATGCCTAAATGCCGAAGATACAACAGAACACATTTCACATCATGCAATGTCTCAAAATCCTTATGGAAAGAGATCCTCGCTCAATTGATGATCCAGGAGGATTGGGGAGACTAGAATATGGAAGGAAATCTACTCAATTGGTTTATTCGACACCCAAAGAAGAGACACGTCCCTTTCATGGTGATATGGGGCATTTGGAAGTATAGGAATAAGATATTATTTGAAAATTGGAATAGACAAGATTCTTCCATGGAAAAAAATATTTTTCTATCTATCCAAGAAATACAAGAAGATTCAAAGCCAGATAGGTTGGATTCCATTCTAAGTCCTGTAAATTTTGATGAATCTCTAATCGGCTTCTTTGATGGGGCTGCTTCAGGAAACATGTGTGGCATTGGTTTATTTATCAAACTCAACAATGCTCGCAACTTCAAAGCCTTTTTTGCAGGAGGAGAGGGCAACAATATGAAAGCAGAACTTTTAGGACTTTGGGGACTTTTACATTTGGCTACACTTCTTTCTATGAGCAGGTTAATGGTAGCCGACGATTCTAAAGCTACCATTGAATGGATTAAAGGTTTCTCAAGACTCAATTGTATCTACCTCAGACCTTGGCAGCAGAAAATCAAATCACTTCAAGATCAGTTTGAAAGTGTAAAATACATTCATGTGCACAGAACCCTTCAACCATATCGTTGATTAGCTCTCAAAACAGGCAATGGATTGCTCCCCTGGGTGGCTCTTCCTTGAGGAGATTATAGATGGACTAACAATGCACACAGAAAAAGTCCCCCTGTTCTAGTCTCATTATGTCTTTTTCAGATCTTAGTTTTTGATATAAGACAATGTTATGATGAAGAAATTGTATTTAAGCGGACAGTAAGACATTGTCCAGGATGAAATAGTTATATATGTTTTGTAGTCAAGTTACATGAAACTTTTGATTTTCTCATGATCTTATTGAGAAATATAGAGTCAAAAGTAGATTGTTAAAATATATGTACATATGATAGTTTCACTTGATTCTCAATAGAATAGCAATGAGACTGCTTTTTTCTTTGTGAAAAAAAAAATGATATCCACTAATTTACGAATATTTAAAAAAAAAAAAACATTATTTTTTTCTACAAATTGAGTGGGTCTATGGTTAAGAACATGTGTTTCCTTCTCCAAAGTTATAGGTTCAAATCCAAAGGGGATTCCAAAGGGGATAGGGTATATACACCTCCATACACTTTAGCAGTCAAATCCCCTAAGTGGATAATTTGGTGTCTGGTTATAGCTTATCCTTGAATATGATAGAAACTTTTAAAGCTAAAATGAAAACAAAAAAACCCAGTCATGCTAGAGCTAGATTTTGAAGTCTCGTGGGGATTCCATAATTATTATTATTATAAAAAAGAAAGGTTAAGAGGTTACAAAAAACCTCATGAACCAGTTATGCCAGAGCTAGATTTTGAAGTCCCATGGGGATTTAATTTGGCGTCTAGCTTGGTTGACCTTAAAATTAGATTATTATTAGTATTATAAAAAAAGTAAAGTTATCCCTAGAGAAATAACAACAGGTTTATCCTTGAATATGGTAGAAACTTTTAAAGTTAAAATGAAAACAAAAAACCCTATGAACCAGTTATGCTAGAGCTAGATTTTGAAGTCCCATGGAGATTCTTTGATGGTCCCTGCGAAGGACATCCACTTGTTTGTGGAGTTAAAGTGGTTCTTTTCTTAAAACAAAATCATTGTCTTCACATCAGATACACTCTAGGAATTGACACAAACAATAGAGCAAAGTTCATTGCTTTATGGACCCTGTTGGAAACCACTATCAAGAAGGATGTAAAAATATTAAAGGTATTGGAGGACTCAAAACTGGTTATTGATTGGGCTTGAGAAAAAATTTATGCATGGGATGTCAAATTGGTTCCTTTGATGAGAGGCATCAAATTGGCCTTCCAATCATTTGAATGACTCTCTTTCAACCACATTATTTGGGAGCTAAACAAGAAAGTATATGAGCTCTCAAAACAAGCTCTATCTCTTTCGGTTAGAGCCTTTGGCCTCTATGAGTTCATAGAAGGAGAGGAGATAGAAGCTATGGAATTTCGATTTTAAATAACTTTTCCTCAAGTCGGATGTAGAGTCTGTAAGCAATTTCCATGGAAGTTTATTTGATTCGTATCTATTTTGAGATAGCACCAATTTTATATACAATATCAACTTTGTATATGGACTTGACAATAGTAAAAAAAAATTATTATAAAAAGGAAAATAC
>ML785124.1:271119-283202 GCA_009831015.1 Picea engelmannii | reverse complement strand
CTCTTAAGAGGTCACAAGTTCAAATCCAGAGGGGAGTAGGGTATGTATACCTTTGTAGACTTTACCAGTCAAATTGCTGGGCGGAGGGGGGTCCCTTGTCCCACAAACAAGGGGGTCTCATACACTAATTTGGTGTGGCTTGGCCATGACCTTAAAAATAGATTATTATTATTATTATATTGTATAACTAAAAATATAATTGGTATGGTTATAAATGATTATTTTAATGTTTTGAGAATATGGTTGTTGTAGAACTAATTCTTTTAAGTATATGGATTTTAATGAAAATTATATTGCGATGAACATAGTAACATCACAACTGGCTAAACATTGTAATGTTGCAATGTGTCACACATATACTTCTTGTCGCAATGTGAATAACATATCTCTCTCAATGCAATCTGTTGAACATAGTAGCGTCGCACTGTGACGAATATAAATTGACGTCACAATGTGACAATAATAGCCATGTCATCGTAATGTTGATAATAACGCCACAATGTGTCGAACATAAACAAACATCGCAATGTGTCACACATCTCAATGTTATTATATTTACATTTTGAAAAAGAAGAATCCTGGCAATATGATCCTTTGGGAGTCATTAATGCCAAAATATTGGAGTTTGAAATAACATGATATGAATACCCAAGCAAACCCGATCTAGAAAAAATCAGGAATCTTAATAGCTGACATGAAGTTTAGAATAGGTCCCTATCATCCCAAGCTGAGGATATTGATACTCCTCAACAAAAAGAGAAGGCATTAAAGATAAATTTTAATCAAGAATTCCAAAATATTTCATAAGCAGTGGAAGGGTCATCAAGCAATAGGCTGAGAATTAAATATTTTATAGTAGAAAATTTAGAGGAAGAGGTTCAGAAATCCAAAATGAACCCATTTACTCGATGGATCTTCTTCCCTCATTGTTTTTTAATCCAACAAGAGAAGGGAATTCATAAATGAAACCCCAAAGCATATTCTCAAAATATGACAATATGAAATACAAGAATGCACAAATAAAACAACTTTTACTACAAAATCTAGATCATGATTCATAAAAAACAAGGTTGTTGTCTACAATAGACTTCGAGAAAGGGGGATTGAATTTGTTTGTTTTGGAATCAACAGGTACAAGTGTTCAAGGTCATAGTAATTATAAGTCAGTAAATATTTCTTTTGATCTTGATTAGGTCTCCTTATTTGACATGATGGATCTGCACAAACAAACAGGAGGGATGGTCAATAGAGACATTATCAAGACTACTCTCAATATGAATAAATTGCAAAGAATGAACAATTAGCTGGAAGAGCAATTGAATCAAGAGAAAACAACATCTAGGGTCAGACAAATGAGAATGGAAGATTTGGAAAATAAACTCCTAAGAATAAGAGATAATGCTATTGATGAAGAACCAATACAAGGGATGTTAACTTCTAAGGACAATGAAATAACTATTTTGAAAATACAACTTAAAATCACTGATCTGGATCATGTCCAGATCCCTGAAATAATGGCTATCCAAAAGGAGAAGGAACAACTTTGGAATGCTATATCTCGGCTGAATGAACAAGTCAAATTTTTACAACGACATATAGAAGTTCCGAAACAAAGAACTTCATCCTCATCTACAATTGCCTCATCAACAAACAACTTAGAAGAATTGGCTAAGACTTTCGCTGATCTAGATCTCAAAGAAATTGAACTGAAAAAATAAAAAAGAAAATCCTCTACTAATGAAACCAAAATCAAACTTCTAAAGGAGCATGTGAGAGAGAAAGAGAGGAAACTTAAGAAATTACATGGAGCAAAAGCCAAATTGCAGGAAGAATTTGATATGTTGAAAAACAACCTTTCAGGGAAATCATATCTAATGGGAGCTAGACACCTTATTTGGGATAAAATTATTGAACAAATAAGTAGAATGTGGAGGTCTTTCAAAATCATGGAAGAAGAGGCTAGTTTGGTCAGAAAGGTTGAGAAATATGTAGAAGTTTCTTTACAAGAATTAGGTAATAAACCTCAACTGGCTAATCAAATAACTAAAGTGCTCAATTCCAAGACAAAAGAAGAATTGAATCAATCTGGTTTTAAAGACAAAACAAATACAGTCACGGAGGTAGAAAGGGTTTTTACAAAAAGAAATCTTATTCAACAGGTCGAGAATAAATTAACCCATCTTCAAAAGAGTGTGCACTGGTTTAATAACCATTATAAAAGAATGGTGGAAATGGGTTTACCTAAAATTTATGGTAAAAAAGGTTTACTTTAAAGAAAGAGAAAACACCAACAAGTTTAAGGGAGCAACATGAGTTTTGAAAGGGCAAACAATTGTCGACTTACTCGATGAAGATTTCTTTCTTTTATGACATCTCAAGACATATGAAATATATATTGAGGTAAATATTGCCTACAAAAAGTTGATTTCTTGTAAATGTCCATTAAGTCAGAAGTGGGAACGATTGATGCAACTTCAATGAACTGACAAACTACTTTGAGAAAATTTAGAGACCTTAAAGAATTTGTTCCTAGAATGTTTTGATATTTTGTATATATTTTTGTAATTTTAACTTAAGAATAGGAGGAGATAACCATTCCTAGAATGTTTTGATATTTTGTATATATTTTTGTAATTTTAACTTAAGAATAGGAGGAGATAACCAATTTTGGTTATGATTATGTATCTATAAAATAATATTGTAGAATGGTAGAGGAGAAATTTTGGCTGAGATGTAAGTGGAGACTTTTGTAATAAAAATTCGTTTTACATAAATAAGAGAGATTCCGAGATCTGGTTTATTAAATCGTGTTCTTTCCCGTGACTTATTTCATATAATATTGTGCACTCATGCTACAACTTCAAATAGACTCATTTATGTTGTAATTATTGCAATTCAATATAACTTCTCTGGCAATAACTTTAAACATCAATCAAGCATCATATTTCCTTTGTTTAGTGTGAGTAAAACAAGACCAATATTTCGATTTGGAATTGTTGATATTTTGAAATCAAAACACAATATTAAATGAATTTTGTGTTTTTTCTTATATTGAAGGGAAAATCACCTTTATTAACCTTGGATACCTGATTTTCTTTTCAATTTTGTTTATCTTTACTCTGCCATTTCTACTTATGATTTAAAATTATTTAATCAACCAGATCATTCCTTTCTTTTTCTGTCTTTGAGTTATTGGAGTGTTCATTGATATTTAAGGTCAAAAGGATTTATAAATTCAAATATTATTTTCTTTGAGATGTTCTGACATTGTTTGTTGAGCAAAAAACAAGCTCAAGAACAACAAGACTAATGGTTAATAACATGCATTTCCTCCTTGGAGGTCACAAATTCAAATCCAAAGAAGTGTAGATTATGAAATAAATGATTATATGATTATGAATATTGTTGGATAACTGAGGGGAGGGGGAGGGGGGGGGGGTGAATCAGTTGTTACCGTTCTTAAACAATTATGCTTATTTTAAATTCTTTACAAAGAACTTAATGACAATCACAATAATGCAGGGAAATAAGCAATAGCACATTCAGCATCAGTCACACATATGAGATACACAAGGACATATATTTCTTGAGGAAACCCATAAAGGGTAAAAAACTCTTCTTCTTTATATGATAAGTAATCTTTACATTCTTTACTTTATCATACATATGAGCACCAACTCATAATAAGGATGCAACCTCTATTTTGCAAGCTGTTACTTGCTGAGAGCACCAACTCTATGGTTTTTCTAGCACAAACTAGAAGGAAGCACCAACTCCCCAAGTGTTCTAGCATCAACTGGATGGAAGCACCAACTTCCAATCATACAGGCACCAACCTGTAAAACAAAGAACAATAGTTCTCCCTTGGACCACCCTGCCACCCTTGTTTTTCTGGTTGCATCCAGAAGGAAGCTACAACTCCCTGTGTTCAAGCACCCACTTGAACTTATGAGGACAACAGTCCTCCCTAGCACCTCCCTACCACCCTGCCATACAACTTTGTTACTAAAACTTATTACAACAATATAAAGTTCTTCAATGGCTTACCAGTCTCATCACTGTTCTGCTACACTACGCTGGATTGTCTGCATCAGTATCTTCTGCACATTCCTCTACGCTTTATGTCCTTCTGCCTTTATGCACTATGTGCCAAATCCATTTAATGCACCATTCCTCTGCTCTATATTTCAGCTGTTGCACACTCCTCCTTTGGCATTGATGAATCCCTCTCAATAACAACAACCCCCATCTCTTCTCTGTTCTGGATACTTATAGTCTCTGTGCCCCCTTGTGCATGCTGTTACATCATGCTTCTGCATGCTCTCTCATGTCGAGTACTCTACCTGTTCATCATTGTAACTCTTCAACTTCTCTGGAAGTTATATTCATTTGTCAATTGCCTCTCCGAACAGTCTTCATTCCACTGGCTGATTCCTAGAGACTCTTCAGCTCCTCTGGCAATCACACAAAAGTCTCTTTGAGTCCTTTGGCAGAAACCATCAGTGGTTTCTAGCAGTTACACTGTGAACCTCCAAAGACTGCTTCAGAAACAGAATCACCACTGATCAATTAACTGTGAAGAGAAACAATATCCCTTCAATCATACTTAAATTCACCTGCACTGTTGGGAGTTCATAGGGTCTTGTGTTCAATTCATATGCCCACTGGCTGTGAGCGAGCGCTAAACAAAGTTTTAATTTCGTGACCTCGCATCTCGAAATTTCTGTGATAGAAGATCTCGACACTCCAAGTCGCAATCGCTGAGACTCCGAGATGGAGCTTAGCACCACTAGTTTCTTCCCCTCACGTGACCACCGACTGTGACCACAGGCTGCGCCAAAAGGCGCTTCATATTTCACGAACTTATAAACTTTATCGAGTCTAATCAACAGTCGAGATCTCCGATGATCCGACGGTCCAGATCTCATCTCGATCTCGCATATCACGATTCCTGTGATGAAGAGTCTTGATGCTCCAAGTCATGAGCACCGAGACTCCGAGATGGAGCTTAACACCGCTAGCTCCTTCCTCCATCTTCCACAGATGTAACCACTGGCTGTGACCACAGCCTTATTTGAAAACGCATTTCTCACTTTCGCATCTCGGGAATTTTGTGATGAGTCCTTTCGACTCTCCATGTCACGAACTCCGAAATAGAGCTTAGATTTATCGCGATGTCGCCATTTCGCATTTCGCGAGTTGGAATGATGGAGCATCTCGTGCCTTTGAATTTTCAGTCAGTCAAACGATCTTTTGATGTGTGTCCTCTAGATCCAACGGTCCACGATCCTTGATGATCTGACGGTCCAGATCGTTTCGCGATGTCACATATCGTGAGTTTGAATCTCTTTCCTTTGGATTTCTCGATCTGCGAAACTCTGAAACACCTTCTTCATGCCTGATCAACGGTCCACAATCCTTGGTGATCTGACGGTCCAGATCATTTTGCGATGTCGCATATCGTGAGTTTGGATCTCTTTCCTTTGGATCTCCCGATCTGCGAAACTCCGAAACACCTTCGTCGTTCTTTGACTGTTTTCCTCCTTCTGAGCTTACACTGCTGATCTTTCCATTATCGTTGTGCTCCTGATCGTGCTGATCTTGGCCATCTGATCATGCTGATCTTCACCATCAATGACAAACACACATTCACTTGCACTCTGCACTGTCTCTTCTGAGCTTACGTTGTCCCTGTTTTTCCATCGTTGCATACTCTGATCTTGCCATCAATGACAAGCATACCTGCCTGTAAATATGCCAACAAATATATGAGACCATCTCCATGATCATCCATTGGTGGAATATTCACACCTCGTAGTTCTCCTTCTCCCATTTTGACGACAACAACTACATCGACTATCATGGTACCAGGCTTCAACTAGTCATCGCGTACCAAAATTTGCACACTTGTAGAAAAAATAACAATATCTACTTCCTGAGAAGTATATTCATCATTTTCCCTAAGGGTTTGTAGACCATAATGTTGAGCGATGGTAACTAGTTTCGACTGGAAGAGATCCTCCTACTTCTTACATATTCTCTTCCATGCAGGTTGCACAATGCATTATCCTCCAACGCAAGCAGTCAATGTTGCATATCTCCGTGGTGGGTAAGTTTCTCTTCTCATGTCTCTTACTAGCTATTGATCCTTCGAATATGTACAGGTTGTAGACCTTGTGCTCCATCTTTCATCATCCTCAGGCTACCTAGACAATGTCTCGAGAATCATAGGTGATGTATGTGGTGCATGCATTCCCTGGATTTAAACCAATGATCTCCTCTTCTCCTCTCCATCTAAACCCCCCACCTGAATTTTGTGGATCATTCCTTACACTTGGGATCGTTTGGAAACCATCCCTTTGGGTATGACATATCTAATATCTTTGTTGGGAAACAATCCCTTTGGGTATGACATTTATGATATATTTTATATAGAGATCGTTACCCATATCTAATATCTTTGTTTGGAAACTTTATGCATATAGGTAAGATTATTGAATTAGAATAAGCATTCCCACGGTTAGTATCATAATTTAAGGCATTGTGAATAGGTCCACTAAACATAATCAAAAGGGTGAACGACAAGTGAACAAGGAACAACCAAAGTACATCCACAAAATATGAAACTCGATAGCTTTTACTACAATGTCATCAACTCTGTTAGAAATGGCCACCGAACATTTAACACAGAGCGGCCAAAATTTAATAAGCAAATTAACAGGAAATTTGAAGTTATTTACTCAATTTTTCCGACATATTTACAGCCGAAGTCATGAGAAAAAGTAATTTCATGAGCATTGATTTCATGATCTCGTGGCCGTGAAAGGCGAGAAAAACTTGATAGAATACCGGGTGCAGTCGAATTTTTACCGCGCAAAGTAGCAGTGGCCTCTGTACATATTTTATTTAATTTACCATAAATAAATATAGGTATTCTTCAATTTCAATTTTTTCCTAAAATTATTCGTCTATATTTCATAAAATAAAATTATTTTATCTTAATAATCATAATTTTTATAAAAATTGTACAATTTTTTTTATAAATAGTCAAACATTTTACATTTGAATATTCAAGACTAATAAGATTAGATTAACCTAATTAAATAATTATATTTCTATTTTTAAATTTATTTTAATGTATATTGATTTGATAACCATTTTGTTTTATTTATATAATAGCTATTGTCATGCTCTTCAATACAGCCTTTTAATATGTGATAAGTGTCATTACTCATATTTTAACCATTATATTATTATTATTTTTTTATCACTTTTAGTAATCTTTTATGTTTAAATTTCTTTTATACATTTTTCAATATGGAAAAGCTACAATATTTATATTAAAGAGTTTAAAAAGACTTATATATAATATTTATATTGAAGAGTTTAAACAGACTTATATATATTTGGATTAAAATTAAAAAATATATAACCATAATAAACCCACATAATAAAATAATTACACAATTCCTTTTTATATTATTACACAATTCCTTATTGATAAATTTACAACACATCAATTCAATTAATTTTTTTTTAAGAAGGACAATTAATGATCATCCTATTTCAAACTAAATCCTCAACAACAATTGTAAACACTGAGCCATCCAAGGACAATTAATTATCATCTCATTCCAAACTAAATTCTCAAACAACAATCAGGATCTCCGTTAATTTATTTCCCAAACAGAGATCAGAGGGGAAAATGATGTACAACTGTTTTTCGAAGCACGAACGAGAGTTAAATGCTTATAATCCTTGACCTCTGCTTACTGGCACTGGTTATTTTGCGCTCGCTCTGTAAGGTATAGCCAGCGAAGTCGAAATGAAAGCTTTCACTGGAACAGCCCTTTCGATTTCATTTTCTATCTTTATTCGCGCAGCTTCTAAAAGCAGAGCGTACACAAATTTATTGCTAACATTATGACAGTGCCTGAATGTAGTTGAGAGCCTGCACGCTTTGTGTTCATTTGTACGCTTTGTGTTCATTTGTAGTTGCAATGACAGAGGGTTGGTGGGCGTGGAAAACGATCCATCACATTGTAATATAGTAGGTTAAAGATTTTATTAAATGACGATTTTTTTTGGGGATATTTATTTAAAATTCGAAGAGAAATTATTAGATTTTTAGATTTAAGTGATTATTTTTGTAGAATTTGAGTGTCTTGAAAATTTCAGAATGTTGAATCCATTTCTGAATTAAAAATGAATTCTGAAAAACAAAAAAATAACCAACACCCATTATAATTATCCATATAAAAAAAAATGTTAATATGTAATTTAAAATAGGACACACTAATCTTTAGCATAGTTAGATTTTTTGATCTCTCTTCCTTACATCAACAACAGTTCTCGAACTTGGATACCATGTTAAGTATTGGATTGTAACTTATGGTGTTTTTGGATTTAGCTATCATATTGTTCGTCTTTCCAGCAATATAGATATCAGTTTCACACATACAAAGTTGTATGTTTTTATTAAGGGTAGACCAATATAAAAAACTTATTTTGATTTCCTTTACCATACATTTTGTTAATTGTAACATCCTTTTCAAGCTCGCTATACTGTGTAGGTGTTACTACGCGGAATAACAACATTCTCACTCACAATTAATCACTATGTATGTATTACTATACAGTTTGTTTATGTAATTTAAAATTCTAAAAAAAACTTAAAAAATTACATAAAAACTATAAAGTTATACTATTTCTTGATCATAAAATGCAGATTAAGTTGGTTATGTTATACTTATACTATTTCTTGATCATAAAATGCAGATTAAGTTGGTTATGCTATACTTGTAAAATGTTAACATAATATATGTGTTTTTTTAAAGGAAAGAAGAAATGACATATTAAATGATTGTGAAGTTTTTAAACAAGGTTATTGATTTTTTTTGTGTGATTTTAAAAATTATAAAGAAACTTATTTAAAAATAAGGTATTTTCCATCCACATAAAGTTATATTATTTTTTGATAATAAAATGAAGATTGGGTTGGTTCAGTTATATTTGTAAAATATTAACATAATATGTGTTTTTTAAAGGAAAAGAGAAATGCCACATTAATGGTTGTGAAGTTCTTAAACATGGTCTCACAATCCAAAATATTAAACCATATCCTAAAAGGGGAAAAGTTTTGGATCAAATATCTAACTACATTCCTAAACATGGCCTCATAATCCAAATTATTAAACCATATCCTAAAAGGGGAAAAGTTTTAGATGAAACATATAACTATGTACTCACTCATAAAAGAAGAGAGGAATGCATGAAGGTAAAGGTAGCCAGAAAAGATGCAAAAGTCATTTTTTTGAGAGAACACTGTGGTGATCATTGATAAAAGAAAAGTTGAAAACCCAAGCTTAAACATGTTGTGATAATTGATAAAAGAAAAGTTGATAACCCAAGATGAGAGATCTATTATATGAAACAATTTTAAATTTCGGTTGTTAAAAGGATGCCATATTTTTGTTGTTGGGTCAGTGCGTCAAGTGATATTAGAGTAGGTGTAACCTGAGGTGAGGATAGATTTAGTGAAGGATATTATTGGGTACAATGGTCCAAGGAGAGAGACAACTCTAACACTTTCTCTCATTACATGTTGAAATTGTAAGGAGATCATATAAATCCCAAATCCCACTTATGTTGAAATCGTAAGGAGATCATATAAATTGTAATGGATAGAAACATTATCCAAACCCACAACACCACTCAATATATGATGGTGACTTTACACCATCTAAAGTGAACATCATAAGGAGTGCTACAAAATTACACCCCACTTTACAGGCAGGCTACTCTGCGATCTTATAGTCGATGGTACTAATTTCAACTATTTATGAAAATAACGTGAACTAGTTCATGATGTGAGTTATCCAACACTTTTAGAGAAGATTCCAAGGCTATCTACTACACCTTGTAGGTTAGATGTCATGAACGAGTTGTAATGACAAGGTTGCGTTGTTACCACCCAACAATCTCAACCTTGGCAATAATTTCCTGATACCTCTCCCAACGAATCAATCATCACATTTCCTACAAGTCAGGAGAAGCCAAACACCACTGCATCTTATCTAACTATATTGGTTACGTGAACATGTTTGCATAGTTTTATTCTATATGGACCACACCACCTCCATTAATAACTTGAACCTGAAGTAGATCTCATTTTGTAAAAATCTCCTGAATCAACATAGCCACAAACTAAACCATTGCATCCAATGTAGGTGATACTCGTGCTTCTAAGATACCAAAGCACCCATTTCCATACTCTTTACCTGGTTTTTCCATGTGTCCACTAACAACACCAATTGCATGTGAAATAATTAAACATTCCATCGCAGGCATCATCCTTCCTATTGTGCTTACATAAGGTACACGAGACATATAATCATTTTCTTCTATACTACTAGGACATAAACTTGAATACAACTTACAATAGAAAGTTGAAATGGATATTTACCAATTTCACAATGTTCATACTGAACCTGATTAATATATTCACCAAACTTCTGTTGTGATAACCACAACTTACCATTTTTCCCATCTTTGTGTGCTTTTATGCCCAAGATTTTGTTTTGTTTCTCCTAGATCCTTCATCAAAATCCTAGCCAACTGAGCCTTTAACCTATTGATCTTAACCATGCTTTACTTGCAACGAACATATCATCAACATAGCACCAAGATAGTGAATATGCCATCAACACAATGATTAGACTCGGTTCTTAAGAAAATTTGGCTCGCCATGAAGGAATCAAACATCTTGTAGCATTCCCTGGTTACCTTAGTCCATACAATGATTCCCTAAGTTTGCAAACAAATCTTTCTTTGTGATCCTCAACAACATTTTATTGTTCCATGTACATATATTTTCAAATGATGATTTTATGGATAGTAGGATGCCACAATCTACTTCCCTTATCACCATCACTATAACCAACAGAGATATACTTCCTTAACCGAATCTGGCCAAGCCAACCAAGTAAGTCTTCACCTCTCAGCTCTATTATAATTTCAATGGAGTATGCAATCCATGGGATTTAAAATCACAGGATACCAAAACCATGACTCTTTACCTAACTTTCTCATGACCAAAACCACCCAAACTTCCCTCAAAGTCAAGGTATCTAAAAATACCGCATGCCCCCCCTATCACCCAGGTCTACATCTAAACTAGCAGTGAAATTTGAAAAATTAGGTACGCATTCCTAACTAGGTCTTACAGTCGTATTCCCATTTACATATAATTAAAAAATATGTCAATTCCACCTCAAATTTTGCATTCGAAAAACCTCCCACCTTTCTCTAAACCGCTAGCCACCATTGCTTTAAATTTGAGTGAGCCCATCAACACTCGACTTCCATGCTTAAATTTCCACCATCACTGCCAAATCTAACTCTGCCTCCTTTGGAAACTCATTCTATCGCATTTAGACATTTCATCAAAAACTTTACATGCATCCTCCAAGTTTTTGCACTTCGCATACATTTGAAAAAGAACAAGCTCCATAAAGGTATTTGATTCATATTTCATTTTAATTATGAACCAAGTGGATATCAATGGCCACCCACCTATTCCAACTGGCTCAAAATATTTTTTTGGCAACTTACTACTTTTAGCAGTTTTTTGGTTCCTAAACTTCTGGGGCCATTTTAAGGGCCTAAATGAAGGTTTTTTGGGACCGATCACCTCAATGATAGTTAAAATATTTAATTGATCCCCAAAAATGAATCTTCTCGACGATACCTTTCCAACAAGCTACCGTGCGCCCCAAACGAAGATCGTATGACAAAGTTATGCCCTCGAAAAGTTGATACACCAAACTACCCAAAACATGGTCCACAAAACTGTTGGTTTTTCATCTTATGGGGTTAGGGTTTTGAATTTTCTTTATGATAAAAATGTATTTGGAGCCTCATTGTAAAATGATATTCTTGTGAATGTGAGTAGCCATCACATCTCTTCTCAGAGATAAGCTGCCACCATTCTAGCGGGTCTTTCACTCTGTATTTCTACATTTTTGTACATTTCACTCATTAATATAAATTGTGTATTACTGTATATCTGTGCCTCTTTTTAT
>ML785124.1:233864-249627 GCA_009831015.1 Picea engelmannii | reverse complement strand
TGTGTGTGTGTGTGTGTGTGAGAGTGTGTGTGTGAGAGAGAGAGAGTGGGGGGGGCAGGGGAGTGAGTGAGATATAGGGAGAGAGAGGTCAAATAGACATAGGAATATATAGGGAGAGAGAGAGAGTCATTTAGTGTAACAAGAATGTGCATGTGTTCTTATTCCTAATAATGCACATGTATTTTAGGAGCACACACATGTTTTAGGAACATGCACATGCTTTAGGAATGCACACGCGCTTTAGGAACGTGTGCACATTCCTAGAGTGCATGCATGTTCTTTTAAATTCAATTTTTTTTTTGGCGGGAGTGACAAATTTAGCATACGTGTTTGCGGACTTGGTTTCCTCGAATTTAGGTTCAGGATGACAAACCTAGTGGTTCGATTTGCAAATAGATAAAACCATCCATTTTTGTGAATACCTCTTTATATCTCTTTTATTGACATTATTTTTCTATAGGCTAAAAAAATCATTTGTTGACAAAACTATAGACATTGATAGAGTTGATTATGTAGATTCCAAATATATAATTTTTTTAATTAATATTGATTATTAATTTTAATCTATTTTTCTCTTCACATATATCAAAATCCAAGAATACATACCTCTTTTATTTCTGCTATAACTTTTTGTCGTCTTAACCATTTCTAAAATGAGTTATATGTCACACTAGAAAAGACCTATATATGTGATTTTAACACAAGGAAAAGACCTTGTAGAGGACGTTTTAACTGTTACAAAATTGACAAAATTTGTCAAAAAAACTCCCGCTAAAACATTTGTTTTTGGTAGCTGATGTTTTTGTGGAGATTATTATGGAAATTCTTTATAACAAATTTTTTGGGGGAAACATAAGGTTTTACCAGATGTTTTTATAGGCGGTGCGCTTCATGGTATATGTGCAATGATGCATTCTCAAACCTAAATCAATGGTGCTTAAATTTCACTGAAAGCACCGGGGTAGTCAAAAACATATTGGGGCACCAATGCTCTTCTAAATAATAATTCATCAGTGCTTTAATAATAACAATGCACCAATCAAATCTATCATACCATGGATCGATGTGTTACAAGACAAACCTGACCAATACATGAAATTTAGAATGCACAGATGCAGAAGTCTGATAGAGAAGCATCGATGTACCATTTTAATTAAACACACTGGATGATCAATTTTTATTATTATAATTGTTGTTTTTAAAATAGTATTGCAATTAGTGTTGGTTCATTGTATTACAACAACAATGCACATTTTATTACAACACTGATGCTTTTTAGCATTAAACACATCGGTGTTCATTTTCTCTTTTTAGAAACATTGACCTGTAACAATGCAATTATTGCTATTTTTTAATTCCATTGTTCATAAAAAAAATGAAATATATCTAATAATAGTATTCATATAAATTAAATTTTGTGTAGTGCATTTGGATATGATGTTTAGATTAATTTTTTATATCATCAGATTTCACATCTCTTCATTATAATATTTAATCATCCATATATTTAATCAACGATGTAACATTTCACAACAACATTGGACAATGAAATATAATAAAATAAACCATATTTAATTATATATGAATAAGAGTCTCTTTGTCATACAAAATGAGACACTTATTGGTAACCGCTTGTCTTTTAATTGGGACACTATGTCTATTACATTAAACAAAATGTCTGATTTTCACAAAAAAATATTTCAAAAAATACAACAACTTGCATTGATATCCAAATATATTGATCATTATTCTTTGTTGGAACTGTTATCAGTGCTCGAGCTACTTCCATGGCTTGGGTTATTTGGCCAAATGTTTTGTTGATTTCCTCAATTGTTTTCCTCTTCTTCAAGTTCCATCTATACAAATAAAAATAAAGTGTAATGAGTGTATTTACACTGTTGAGAATAAATAAAAGTGAAATAAATAATATACATGAATGCAAATTGAAAAGTGATGTACCATAGAAAGAATTGAGTCCTGAATGATACTTATTCTTTCAAAACCAAATCTCATGTCTTCTGCCAACAACTCTTCTGTTGGCACATTTCCATATTTTGTTTTCTGCAAGTTTTATACTCTATAATAAATCATAGATTTAATATATAAAAAATAAAAATAGTTCCATTAATTATAAAATGAGAGAAGTAAAACAACATATATACTTACAAATTTCACAATTAATTTTTGATATGCCTACATATACTCACAACACATACTTAACCCAATGTCAACCAATTCTTCGGTTGGCTCTTCTTTGTATGTTAGCACCTATTTGAAGACATTCAAGGATGGTTTTTCTAAAACAACTTAAAATATACAAAAATGAAATCTTAAGTTGTTATAAGGAAATAACAATTACTCACAAACTTTGCTATCAACCATTTTCTTCCTTGTCGTCCTATTTTATGTGCTGAATTAGTTCCACTTTGTTTTGTTTTTTGCAATAAAATGATTGAAAATTAATATTTAATGCTAAATTATTTATTTATATGTACCTAATAGAAAAATTCAATGATTTCATACATTTGAAGCACATTTTTGTTGAGATGGTTTCTCCTGCGATGCAATTATGTCCATTTCTTTGACTATCTCCTTGTACATTTTTTTTGACATTCCCACTGACATATTTTGGATGTCAGTTCGTTGATCCTTTGGGATTTTCATAATTTTATTGAAAAAAGTAACATGACAATAAACTATTTTTATATTGATATATGAAAACTAAATATAACAAAATTGATATTAATAAATGAGTACTTTGTAGTAATATATACATATTCTAGAAAAAATATTTTTAGGAATATTAATTTTTGAATGATTCTTTTTTGTTGTTGTATGTTTTTGCTATTGCAAGTTTGACAAGTCTCATTGAACATTGCTCTGGAAACACTTCTTGTAGTATAGATATAACTTGGTTCTTGGAATCATTGGATTGATTTCTGTATTGTAAGTGGAAAGTACTTCTATAGATTCATTTCACCATATCCCTCATAGTTTTGTAAAAGTCTCCGCCGCCCCCTTTCCCACCCCACCCCTTTCATTAACCTCCAACACCACTCTAAATGAGCTAAGGACCAATTCATCCTCATTTACATATTCTATAATTTTTATGTTCTTAGGATGTCATTTTGTTCATTCGTTGTTGGTCCCTGTAGAACATTAAACATATGTGAATTAATATATTGTTTGAAACATGCTATATAATATTCTTAAATATCTTATTAATGAAAATTTGAAAAAGAACTCATATTGAATAATATTTTTTCATTCACCTCATTCATTCTTTTGCACTTTTTCCATCAAGATCTTACGCTCTTCTGCACTTAGATCACAAAGAATCTTATCGAGCTTCCTCATTTTGTGTATTTGCAGAACATACACTACATATTAGTTCAACTTACATATAGTTCAAACATATTGATTTTGTATAGAATTTACAAAGAACTTGTTTTTTTTTTTTTTTTTTGGATGTGCTATCATTGTGTCGATCAAAATTTTTGTTACTTGAACTATTCTCACACATTTTTTGATCAATATACAACCTGTACCATTCAATATAGAAGCTATTAAATATATTTATAAATAAATCACATAATTTTCAGCTAAAAAAGATGGTTTTCGGTGCGGTTTAATAATATGAAAGCACTAGTGCGTTCGATATAGGAAACACATAGTCAAGAAAATATCAATTTTTAAAAAATACTTTAAATTACAATAGTGTGATATGTATCAATAACAACACAGTGCATAGAGTAAAAAATGAAAAAAATAACCAAAAAAAATTTCACACCAATGAATGATTTTTTTTTTAAATTATGTTACAACATTTCTGGTGTGCTTTATCAGTAAGCACACAGGTGCAATTTAGTCAATCGACACACTGATAACTAGAAATTATTTAAAAAAAAAACGTGACAAGGTCAACAAAGTTTGGATCCAATGCAATAAGTGGTCCCCTTGCATCACATGCCAAACACCTTATATATAGAAATACAAACCCATTAAATCTAAAATGATTAAAATAAAAATCTCTAATTGTGAAATGATAGAGGGAGTTAAACCCTAATGTGAAATTTTGCAGTCACATAAGAAAGAAAAACCAAGGTTTTAAGGTAAGTATGGAATTTTTTTATTTTATTTTTCTAAATTTTAATCAAATTTAAATAGGGATACAAATTGTAAAAAAAATTATTACTAAAATCAACAATAAAATTTAAAATTTTTACTATGCAGGGTTTTGAGTGAATAAAAAAACCCTTCAAATTATGATCTTCTGAAAAATTTTGTTGCTCCAAAAGTGTTTTAAGTGAATCACCATACCCTTCAAATTTTTATCTTCTAAATATAATTATGTTGTTCCAAAGTATTTTGTTGCTCCATAATGCTCCTTGACATGTCTCTCTTGCAAATCTCTCCCCTGTAAATTTTGACAAAATAATGAAATAGTGAATAGCTTAATACTATTTAAAGGACTTTATGAAAATGGTTTTGAGTGAATCACCATACCCTTCAAATTCTAATCTTCTAAATAATTGTCGTTCCAAAGTATTCTGCTACTCCACAGTGCTCCCCGATATGTCACTCTTGCAAATCTCTCCCTTGAAAATTTTGGCAAAATAATGAAATAGTAAATAACTTCTTACTATTTAAAGGAATTTATGAAATAAGATTTTCGAAAAATAAATTCCTGCTCATTTTTCAATTGTGAAAAAATAAAGTCGCAATTTTTTTTTCTAAGTTTTTCGAAACACCAATGCGTTTATTAGGATAATGCATCAGTGTGTTTGTTGATATAAAGCACCAGTGCGATAAATATTTCTGGAGCACTGATATATATATATATATATATATATAATTTGAAATATTGAGAACCAATGTTGTTAGTAATTAAATGCCTCGGTGCTTTAGATTGTTATATATGCATCAATGCATTTTATTTAAATAAGCACACCTTTATGCTTTAAAATTTATCTGAATTTTTATTTGCACACAAAATAGTATTTTCATCTTAAATTGTCTTTTAGGATGCATCCACATGACTTGCAGTACTTCATAGTATACATTTTCCGCTTACATTTCATTAAAAGCACTGGGGTAGTAAAAACAATATCGGGGCACCAATGGTCTTCTAAATAATAACACACCGATGCTTTAATAATAACAATGCACCAATCAAATCTATGATACCATGTACCGATGCGTTACAAGACAAACTTAACCAGTGCATGAAATTTAGAATGCACTGATGCAGAAGTATGATAGAGAAGCACCGGTGCGTCGTTTTAATTAAACACATCGGAAGGTCGATTTTTATCATTATAATTGTTGTTGTTAAAATAATATTGCAATCAGTGTTGGTTCATTGTATTAGAACACCAGTGCACATTTTAGTACAACACTGGTATTTTTTAGCATTAAACACACTAGTGTTCATTTTCTCTTTTTAGAAACATCGACCTGTGATAGTGCAATTATTGTTATTTTTAATTCCATTTTTCATCAAAAAATTGACATATATCTTATAATAGTATTCATATAAATTAAATTTTGATTAGTGCATTTGGATATGACATTTTTATTATTTTGTTATATCATCATATTTCACATCTCTTCATTATAATATTTAATCATCCATATATTTAATCAGCGATGTAACATTTCACAGTGACATTGGACAACACAATATAATAAAATAAAACATATTTTATTATATATGAATAAGAGTCTATTTTTCATACAAAATAAGACACTTATTGGTAACCCCTTGTCTTTCAATTGGGACACTATGTCCATTAGATTAAACAAAATGCCTGATTTGCACAAACAATTATTTCAAAAAATACAACAACTTGCATTGATATCCAAATATATTGATCATCATTCTAGTGCTCGAGCTAATTCCATGAATTGGGTTATTTGGCCGAATGTTTTGTTGATTGTCTCAATTGTTTTCCTCTTCTCCAAGTTCCATATTCAAAAATAAAAATAAAGTGTAATGAGTGTATCTACATTGGTGAGAATAATGAAAATTGAAATAAATAATATACATGAATGTAAATTGAAAAACGACGTACCATAAAAAGAACTGAGTCATGAATGATACATATTCTTTCAAAACCAAATCCCGTGCCTTCTCTAAACAACTCTTTTGTTGGCACATTTCCATATTTTGTTTTCTGCAAGTTTTATACCCTATAATAAATCATAGATTTAATATAAATGATTTTTTGTGTTCCATTAATTATAAAATGAGAGAAGTAAAACAACATACATACTTACAAATTCCACAATTAATTTTTGATATGCCAACATATACTCACAGCCCATTCTTAACCCAATGTCAATCAATTCTTTCGATGGTTGTTCTTTGTATGTTAGCACCTATTTGAATACATTCAAGGATGACTGTTGTAAAACAACTTAAAATATACAAAAATGAAATCTTAAGTTGTTATAAGGAAATAAAAATTACTCACAAACTTTGCTATCAACTCTTTTCTTCCTTGTCATCTTGTTTTATGTACTGAATGAGTTCCATTTTGTTTTTTCTTGCAAGAAAATACTTGAAAATTAATATTTAATGCCAAATTATTTATATGTATGCACCTAATAGAAAAACTCAACAATTTCATACATTTGAAGCACGTTATTGTTGAGACGGTTGCTCCTGCGTTGCAATTATGTCCATTTTTATTTTTATTTTGTTAATTTGGCCGAACCTGTTGGCATCGAGATTAACCTGTGGCTTGAGAAACCGCGACTTAGGGGCATCTAAGCCGTCAAAATCACCCGGGGATCGCACCCGGCCTGAGCCACACCAACCCTTAACATGGTTGGATTTTTTGTCCCCGCAGGTTTCGAACCAGTGACTTTAACATCATGGAGTGGCTTAACAACACACTCCGTCACCAACTGTCTTACACCTCAGGGACGCAATTATGTCCATTTATTTGACCATCTCCTTGTACATTTTTTTGGACATTCCTACTGGCCTATTTTGGATATCATCTCATTGATCCTTTGAGATTTTCATAATTTTCTTGAAAAAAGTAACATGACAATAAACTATTTTTATATTGATATATAAAAAATAAATATAGAAAAATTGATATTAATAAAATAGTGCTTTGTAGTAGTATATACATATTCTAGATTTTTTTTTACAAATATTGTTTTTTTTTTTCATTCACCTCATTCATTCTATTGCAATTTTTCCATCAAGCTCTTATGCTCTTCTACACTTAGATCACAAATAATCTTATCGAGCTTCCTCATTTTATGGCTCCGCATGACACACACTAACCAATAAATATTAGTTAAACTTACATATAGTTCAAACATATTAATTTTGTATAGAATTTACAAAGAACTTGTCTTTTTTGCTTGTTTGGATGTGTTATCATTGTGCCGATCAGAATTTTTGTTATTTGAACTATTCTCATGCATTTTTTTATTATCAATATACAACATGTACCATTCAATACAAAAGCTATTAAATATATTCTATAAATAAATCACATAATTTTTAGCTAAAAAAAAATCTAGTTTTCAGTGCGCTTTAATAATATGAAAGAACTAGTGTGTTTGATATAGGAAACACACCGACACGAAAAAATAATTAAAAAAAATACTTTAAATTACAATGGTGTGATACGTATCTATAACAACACCGTGCATAGAGTAAAAAATGAAAAAATAACCGGAAAAAATTACACATCGATGAATTAATGTTTTTTTTTTTAAATTATGTTGCAACATTTCTGGTTTGTTTTATCAGCAAGCGCATCGGTGCATTATAGTCAAATCGACACACTGATAACTAGAAACTGTTTAAAAAAACAAACGTGACAAGGTCGACAGAGATTGGATCTGATGCAATAAGTGGTCCCATTGCATCACATATCAAACACCTTATAATAGAAACACAAACCCATTAAATCTAAAATGCCTAAAATGAAAAGCCATAATTGTGAAGTGAGAGGGAGTTAAACCCTAAGGTGAAATTTTGCAGTCATAAGAAAGAAAAACAAGGGTTTAAAATAAGTATGATTTTTTTTTTTTTGAATTTTAATTAAATTTAAATAGGGATACAAATTGTAAAAACTTTTCTTATTGTTTTTTGTAAGTAAAAAAGTGGACAGTTCCTTATATATTAAGTATTAAAAAGTAAAATTGTCTCTGGATTTTCCTCCATTCCACCGATGAATCGGAAACTAAAATGGAGTGAACCCCTGTTCAAGGAAAACTAGTTTTCCATCAATCCTGCCCGAAGGAAACCAAGATTGATGGTGTGTCATTGTCTTAACTGTGCATAGTGTCTTACATGATATAACTAGAGTCATATAAAAAACTATGAAAGAGAGACTGTAAGCTTTGAATATGACCATATCTAATACCCAGTGGCGTCTGAGGTGGTATCCGCATCCGGTGCGTGTGTTTTGGATGGAAGGACAAAGTATTGTAGGTAGGTGGGGCATCTTTGTCTCAATGGCACATTGGAATAGGTGTCGAAGAGCATGTCCACACGCTGGCACATGAGAGTGCCACGATAGGCGTGATCCGCCATTTGGCTCCTCAAGTCAAAAAACAAATTGAGCAGGTCCGGATGGAGTAGAGGTGGCAGGTCAATCCATTGAGTTTGCATGCAAGAGATGGGAGGTGGCATGAAGATTGTGCCATCCTCCTTGGCCTTTCCACTACACTCAGTTGGCTCTGCTTCCACTGGCTCACTTGAGTTTTCCTTCCTAGTCCGCATCGGTTCTACATCCTGAGGGTCCAAGTCTACTGGGGTCTTCTCTTCTACATAGCAGGTGAAGGCTTCATCCCTTGTCACCACTGTTTTTCCTCCATGATAATCCTTGGGGCTAGGCAGGGAGGCTCCCACTCTGAAATCACTTGGTGGATCCCAATTGTCCGACACTATGAAAAGAAGCAGCTCTGAGGTCTCCTAAACAAGCTCCTCTGGGATTTCCTCTACGACGTATGCAATGGGATGCTCCACGATGGCTGCTACAACCGGAGGCTCCACAATGACTACTGCAACCCAAGGCTCCACAATGACTTCTGCAACCGGAGTCGCATTACATCCAATTCTGCTACGTTGAAGCTGGGTCTAGGCAATGGAAAGAGCCTGTTCCATTTTTTGCATGCATTTTTTTTGAGCGGTATAGGAATGCCAGGTTGCTCCTCGATGAGGCATCAAGATAGGGATGAAGGCAGGAGGGCTGCTGAAGGAAGGAATATGTATGCTCCGAGGCTTCCAGCTACAGCTAGGGTGCGGAGTGAAAATGAAGTGGATAAAAACATGGTGCGGGCGTGCGAAGAGCAGGAGGGTCGACAGGACGTTCGGTGCCATTTAAGCATTCTGCATGGGTGAGCATCATAATTAGACTGCTCATGCGAGGGGCAAGTCTTGTTCCAGGAGGGCGGTAGCTGGAGTCTGCTCCCATCCTAAATGTTGCGGGGATGGGAGTCGGTCGGCCTCATTTAAGGCCAGGCTTGGCTCCTCGCCATGTGTCTCGAGAGGTCTGTGTGGCACCCCATCAGAGGGGTAAAAAATTTTATTATTAAAGTCAATAGTAAAATTTAAAATTTTTACTATGAAGGGTTTTGAGTGAATCACAAAATTCTTCAAATTCTGATATTTTTAATAATTTTTTTGCTCCAAAAGGATTTTGAGTGAATCACCATACCCTTCAAATTCTGATCTTCTGAATAATTCTATTGTTCCAAAGTATTATGTTTCTCCACAGTGCTCCCTGGTATGTCTCTCTTGCAAATATCTCCCTTGTAAATTTGAACAAAATAATGAAATAATGAATAACTTAATACTATTTTAATGACTTTATGAAAAATGTTTCGAGTGAATCACCATACCCTTCAAATTCTGAACTTTCGAATAATTATGTTGTTCCAAAGTATTATGTTGCTCCACAATGCTCCCCGGTATGTCTCTCTTGCAAATCTCTCCCCTGTAAACTTTAGCAAAATAATGAAATAGTGAATAACTTCTTACTATTTAAAGGACTTTATGAAATAAGATTTTCGAAAAATAAATTCATGCTCATTTTTCAATTGTGAAAAAACAAAGTCGTGTTTTGATTTCTAAGTTTTTCGAAACATCAATGCATTTATTAAGATAACACACCAATGTGTTTGTTGATACAAAGCACTGGTGCACTAAATATTTTTCGAGCACCAATATTGTATATATATTTTTTATTTATATGAAATCTAGAGAACCGGTTTGGTTAGTAATTAAATGCCTCAGTGATTTATGTTGTTATAGATGATTTAAAATTTATCTAAATTTTTATTTGCACATAAATAGTATTTTCATCTTAAATTATCTCTTAGGATGCATCCACATGACTTGCATTACTTTATAGTATACATTTTCTGCTTATAATATGACTTGCAATACTTCATAGTTATGTTGATTTTGCTCAAATGCACAGAGAAAAACCTATAATATAAAATGGTCAATTCTTCAAATTCCATCACATTCCATATTGCTCAAAGTCCATCATGGAGTTCTCCCTTTCCATCTCCAGTAAGTTCATATTTTATTTATATTTTTATTATCTAATTGAATTTAATTTTTTTATCCATGTCACTTTGAATAAAAATGTATCCAAATTTGTAGGATCCTGATTCAGAATCAAGTTCAGATGCATAAAATATTCCACTAGTTCAAAAACATAGGAAGCTCTTATCAGGAGAAAAATGTCGCAAGTAGTTGATAGATGAAAATAGAGTCACTTTACCCTGCCAATTTTAACATGCCATCTTCCAACCGCAATCCTGGGTCAATGATGGTGATAATTGTTTGGTATAATATAATTTGAACAAACCAATTGATAAAGACATCCCCAACAAACAACTTCCCGAAAACCAGTCGAAGCCATAGGAAAAGAAGGGTCACAGAAAGACGAAGAAAGACACTAGTAAGTGGTGAGATTTCCACAAAATCCACCGTAATAACAATGGTGAATGTTTCTCAAAAGAATCATTAGTGGTTGAGATCAAAGACACGGAGCCAAAACCTAATTCAGAGTTTGATTCAGAAAATAATGGGAGAAGATAGATCATCGACGCAGACCCCACTGCTACTGTCACGACCACAACAATTCAACTAGAAGAACCAACAGATCCTGAAGAGGGGGAGTGCCTCTTCCATTCATAGATGTGGGTGAAGGGAACCCTGTTGCATTTCATTGTTGATAGCGGAAGCCAGAAGAACCTCATCTCACCAGAGGTCATCAAACAATTGGGATTGTTGACAACACCACACCCACAACCATACAACATCGGGTAGATTTGTGAGGGACATGATCTTTGTGTCAGCCAACAGTGTCGATTTCCGTATGACATCCATCCCTTCAAGGATGAGGTATTATTTGATGTTGCCCCATTGGATGTCTGTGATGTTCTTTTGGGCCAGCCATATATGTGGAAGCGCAATGTTATTTATGAGTCTCGACCCCACAGTGTTAATGTTACTCTGGGGGGTCATCTCTATAGGATACTAGAGGTAGTTCCAACTGATGTCCCACCTAAACAGTGCCGCAAGGTAGTATCTCATACTACAAAATTCAACTTCTTCATAGTCTATTCAAAAGGTGAACAGAAGAACACTACAACCACTACAACCTCAGTCCAAGCACCTTTTTTCCAGCATAAGAAAGTCGATAAGATTGAAGCAAATCACAATGATTCCTTCCGCACACAGTCATATCATATATCCAGACTAGTTCAAAATGTTCAACCCTTCTAGCCACAGGTTTGTGACAACTTTCAACAAGCTAAGCAACGCAACTTCTCAAGCAAGGCAATCGGTTCATCAAGATGCAGATTTAACAAACGCTTTTCCCTCTCCCCCGAGAACTCAACGCGATGGAGACCATTGTTTCCTAAGGAGGGAGGATTGATCCTGGTGGGTATCAATGGCTACCCACCTATTCCAACTGGCTCGAAACAATTTTCTGGCAACTTACTATTTTTAGCAGTTTTTCGGTTCTTAAACTTCTAGAGCCATTTTGAGGGCCTAAATGAAGGTTTTTCAAGATTGAGCACCTCAATGATAGTTGAAGGCTCTAATTGATCCCCCAAAATGAATCTTCTCTATGAATCCAAAACGGGGTCCACAAAACTATTGGCTTTTCATCTTCTAGGGTTAGGGTTTTGGATTTTCTTTATGATAAAAATACCTTTGGAGCCTCATTGTAAAATGATCTTCTTGCGAATGTAAGTAGCCGTCACATCTCTTCTCAAAGATAAGCTGCCACTATTCTATATTTCTACAACTTTGTATATTTTTCTCATTAATAGAAATTGTGTATTACTATATATACGTTCCTCTTGTTATATATCCGATATATCTCTTTTATGCTATTGGCTCTCTTGCAATATCTCTGTGTATTTCTGTGTTATATCTCCGCTTTCATTTATTGCTGAAAATAATCCAGATTAAATTACCTCAACATGGACTTCCACACTACTTTGTGAAGACTGTAAGTTGGTACACACATTCAGATTGCTTGCCAATGTAAATTGGTCATGGCTGTGTGCAACCCTACCTGCATTGGTAGCCCTTCATCTGCTCCTATGTCCATGACTGTAGCTCTGACCCTTATAGCTCTCGCCTCATCCACAACCACTCCATCCTGACCGCAGTTTCCCCATCCATGGCCATTTAGTCGAGTGCATACTCTATGGCACCTCTTGTCGTTGTGGGGTTGATTCTATACCCTCTCTTAGCCCCGCTCTCTCGCCGTCGTCTGACAAGATGGTGACCGAAGGATTGAAGGTCGCCATTGCCGATAAAGGTGAAGTGCACGAGAGACACACCGAGCATACTGCAAGTTGTCAAAGTCAACAAGGACTCAAATGGGCATATTGAGAGAATAAGACAAGAATCAACATGAGAGCCTTTATTGCTCAACCAACAATGGATAAATGGTTTACAAGTCTCAAGAAGCTCCTCACAAGCTTCTACATTTAAACAAGAAAAATCTCAAGCATTTTTAGGCATACAGAAAGACAAACGCTTGAGAATCCTCCAACAATTCTAATGACAAGATATGTGTTGTCACCACTCAACAATGTCCCGGTGAAATCTACTATGTTTGAAAAAATCACAAAATCCACCAACATTCTACCATCTCAATTGTGCACTTAAGCTGGGAGGAACTAGCTCCAAGAAGGAAACACAATTCTAGCATGATATGTCCGGTGAAATCTTTCTTCTTGCTGGTGACAGAACTATGTTTGAAAAAAGAGTAGGCTAACTCGGGAGCAAATAGAGTCACTTTTCAGCAAAAAAAATGGGCCTGAATCTGGCTAGATTTTCAGGGATAGTATGAATTTCGCATGGATCAAAGTTCTATGCATTTTTGAACCTTATCCTAGGGGTTTTGCTCCAAATGCTGAGAAAATCAGCCAAAATTCTGGATTGACTGAAAATTTAAAATGAGACCACTGAAAAACTTGCTGAAAATGTAACTCTGAAAAAAAGAATGCTCGAGAGTTAACCCACTCCTTTGAAAAATATCACAAATTCCACCCGCATTCTACCATCTCAATCTTATCCATTGTTCTGGTGATTTTATGGATAAGGTTCCAACGTTTAGACCATATTAAATGCATTTGTTTTGCACTTCAAAACTACATTTTCATGGATATTGTGTTTTCATATTTTCAATGAATACTATATACATCCATGCAACGCATGGATGATGGTAGGAAATACCACCGTCCTACCCAAAATATTGCCAAATCATTAGCGGTCTTTATTACTCCATTTACTACGATTGAATATATTATGATGAGAAGAGGAATTGAATTACGAGCACAAATTTTTAAATATTGCCAAATCATTAGCGGTCTTTATTACTCCATTTACTACGATTGAATATAAGATGATGAGAAAAGGAATTGAATTAAGAGTACAAATTTTTAAAACTATTCAGTGATGACAGACTACATATGGGGCAGCAGAATTTAACTTCCTTATCAACCTATTTAAAGAGCGTTGAAAACCAACAAGTATAGTTGTAATTTGTAATTTTTGTTGGTACACAAGACAGATAGATTCTTCTCATTTAGATCAGTAATAATTAGTTTGCTATAACATTGAATGTTGTGATGATAAGTAGTATATATATTATCTGATATAAACTGATCTATATACCAAGGTGATGCTGAGATCAATATATTTCAAAAGATTCTAGCTGGTAAGAGACGTGTCCAATTTGATCCTGACATATCAATCTATTTCAAAAGATTCTAGCTAGACTTATCCATTAATTTTACTTAAAAAAAATTTTAAATTTACATGTTAATTCATTTTTTTTTAATTTAATTTTTACAGGTTAATTGAAAAGCGACATTTGTAATTTTTGTTGTTACACAAGATAGATAATTGTTGGTACACAAGACAGATAGATTCTTTTCATTTAAGTCAATAATAATTAGCTTGCTATACAACATTAAATATTATGATAAATAATATATATATTATCTAATATAAACTGAACTATATACCAAAGTGATGCTTACAGATCAATATATTTCAAAAGATTCTAGCTGGTAAAAGACGTGTCAACTTGATCCTGACATATCAATATATTTCAAAAGATTCTATCTGGTAAGAGACGTGTCCATTAATTTTACTTAAAAAATTAAAAATTAAAAATTTACATGTTAATTAAAAATTGAAAAGAAGCAAAATGATAAGAAATTAGAATGTTTAAAAGGAATATGATTTTTAAATAGCTCATCAATATTAATTTCACAATCCAACATAAAATCTAATGAAACATTAATTTTACAACGAGGCTTCACTATTAATTTCAATCCAACATAAAATCTAAGTCAACATTAATTTTACAATTTATTAATTTCACAATCCAACCTAAAATCTACATCAATATTAATTTACAATCAACCACAAAATTTATGCATTTAAGGATCCTGACCGTTTAAATTTGATAGGGATAAAACAATGGATATACCTTGTGAGAGTTGGCATAACACAGTGGCCTCTGCATCACGGACCTGGGTAATAACTTGTAGTGCATTCATGAGAAGGCGGAGAAAGTTTATAAGTGGGAAGAATCAATAGCTTTTCGTGAAATCTGTACTGTAAAAATGTCTGTATTCACAGCTTCTTGCGAAATTCTCTAAATTGTTGTTTCTGGGCTGTGATTGCGTCTATTTTCAGATTACAATCTTTTGGACCCGAGATAATCAGTTTTTAGATCTAGTTAAAATTAAGCGAAAATATCGCGTCCAGCTTTATAAGGACATGTATTTGCTCCCACTGAAGGAAGGACAGAAGCACTCGTGTTTTGGCTAGTTTTAGAGATGGCTGTCCTTCCAGGTAATGGTTACAATGTAAAAATAGTTAGCAAGGAAGTTCTAGTTAATTCTCATTCTGTTCAAGAGCATCGGCTACCTCTGTCCAATTTGGATCTGACAATTCCTCCTGTTGCAGTGAGCGTTTTCTTATGTTATAAGAAGCCTACCACCAGATCAGAATCCTCCTTTGCAGAGGAGGCCACCCATGATCTGAAAAGTTCTCTATCAGAGGCATTGGTTTATTACTATGTTTTTGCTGGCGAAATGGTATCCAACAGCTCTGGGGAGCCGGAACTGCTTTGCAACAACCAGGGTGTTGAGTTCGTTCAAGCTAGTGCGAACATAGGACTTGCTCAGTTGGACTTCTACAACCCTGATAAAACTGTGGAGGGGAAGCTCGTTC